>CM059189.1:14219047-14236202 GCA_030323885.1 Branchipolynoe longqiensis | reverse complement strand
CTAAACCCCCACCACACACCACCACCCCCACCACACACCTACACCACCAACATACACACACACCTCCACCCTTCTATCCAACCATGATGGCCGACTTGGACCGGGAACGGGTGCTGCCATCAAGTGTATAGCGAGAGAAATGGCTCATGAAAGCTCCCCATTGCATTCAATAACCACTCTGAGTTTCAGCACTTAACACGTCACCTTGCATGACGAGAGCTGTCCGCGGGGGTGTTGCCACACCCCCCGGCGCGGTTGTCGACAGCCGGCCGTCACCTGTAACACATGTACCTGTGCTGGAATGAATGTCAATACCAACATTATCAAAGGTACACCAGAGTTTCCACTTCCTGTCCGATTCGGCAAGCTCGACATCTTTGGCCCAACTGGTGGCTATTTTAACGAGATTCTCAGTGCCTCGGTTGGGGTTCGTGCGTAGCTTGTAGAGGAGTTTGTTGCAGAATCTTTTTGCTCTGCTCATTACATTGGAGGTGGTGTGGCCAGTGTGATTACAAGAGATGGTTTGCTTTATGGTGTCTGTCATTGCTTGGTAAGTGAGTGTTGTGAACTCATCACATGTGGTCAGTGGGTTCAGATCTATTAAGTTTTTTAGACGAAGGTTGAAGGTTGCCCAGTCCATGTGGTTTAGGTTGAATCTGGGTGATGGTGGGGGGTGGGTGACTTTGGGTGCATTGGTGTGGAGGAGAGCTGTGTGGTGGTCTGAGTATAGTGTTGTGAGCTCCCAGGAAGCTGCGGCTGCAAGGCAGGAGTCGGTGATGCAGAGATCGATTGATGTGCTTGCTCTGTAGGTAGGCGAGCCATCGTTGAGGATAGAATGGGAATTGGGATGTTCAGTCGAGGATCTCTGTTAGGAGGACACAGCCTCAAGGGGAATCGATGTTGTTGCGTCCCCAGGAGGAGTGGTGGGTGTTAAAGTCTCCCATGACAACTTGGTGATCTGTGTTGTTGCCGAGGGCCTGGAAGATATGGCTTAGAGTGTAAGTAGTGTTGACAGGGTTGTAAATGTTGTATACATCCATGATGGAGTGTGCTAGGTGGAGACGTATGCGAAGGGTGTCAGCATGAGGGTTGGATCTGTTGGGTGGGCTCTTGGTGGAGTGGATGTGGTTGCTTATGAATGTGGTGGTTCCTCATGAGGGTCTACCTGCTGCTGCGCATCTTACTGCGGGGATGTGGTATGTGGTGTAGCCTTTGATATGGGGCGGATCGATGAGGAAGGTTTCTTGGAGAAATGCGACGTCAATTTTATCTATTTTTAAGGTGTTGTCAAGAAAAGGTATCTTGGATTTCAGTCCGGCACAGTTCCAGGAGAGAATGGTTAAAGAGTTGTTAGTGGAACGGGGATGGGAGTGCGGGCTAGTGGCGGCATTATTGTGTACCTCCATTTTGGGCTGTCAGGGCGGCACGACAAGAAGCTGGCAGGTCTTTAGGGACATGCGGAAGGAGGTGCTGGATGTTGGAGTCGACTTGGAGCCAGTTAATTAAGCCGAAGGCTAGGGCCTCAACAGAGATTCTGGGTGTTATGGAGGAAAGTGATGCATTAAGAATGCGGAGGAATATAGGGGTGGGATTTGGGTCGGAGGCAGGGGGGTCGCATGGTGTGGAGGGGAAGGTGGTTTGGGTGAAGGAGTCAGTAGTGGCTACAGTTTGAGTGGAGATGGATCTGGTCTGTGGGTGGGAGGAGTAGGGGTAGCAGATATTGGGTTTGGGGGCGGTGAGGTTGAGGGAGAGGAGTGAGGGTGGCAGGGTGTCAGGGCTGGGGTGGAGGGAGAATGTGTTGGAGGTGGTGAGGGGTGGGTAGGAAGCAGAGGGAGAAGGAGGGGCAGTGGAAGGGAGGGCATAAGGTTGGGCAGGCAGGGCGGCAGTAAGGGGGGCCTCGGGTTGGGTGGGTGGAGTGGGGCAGACAGGAGGGGGAAGAAGGGGTGGGTTTAGCCGCTTCCACAGCTGGATGCGCACTGGGCAGTCTGTACTCTTGGCTTTGTGATTTCCTTTGCAGACAGAGCACCTGACCGGTGCCTCAAAGTTAGCGGCAATGTGCCCTGGAGCAGCACAGCGTGCGCAGACAGCGGCAGTGGCTTTGTATTCGTGCTTGTAATCGCCGTATTGTTGGCAGGTGGTGCAAAAGGTTGGTCTGAGGTGGGGAGTGGCGATTCGTAGGAGTCCGTAGGCTCCACAGTCAAGTCGGCAAGTGGTGTCTATTGGATGGTCAGTGAAGACATTGGCACAGTAAGTGGCAATGTCTCCCTTCTTTATCCGATCAGGTCGGCGTGGTTTATGCGTGGGTGGAGGCCAGAGATGACATAGATGTGCGTCTTGGCTGATCCACGCATCTCCGTAAAAGTTGTTGAAGCTCGGAGCCTGTCGAGGGAAAACTGTGTCTTGGCACCAATGACGAGGTGGTCAGGGTATTTATCCAGGGAGAGAGGGGTAGTGCCTTGGGTGCGATCAAACTTGTCAAGTTCCTTCAGCGTGTCTTCTAACTTGCCATTGAAGAGGAAGAGAGCGAGGAACCTCTTGGGGCGGCGGTTATCACCATGGTACTCGGTTTGTGGAGGTGTAGCGGTGGTGGGCATCTTGCGTTTGTTCTTTCGAACTAACTTGGACCAAGTTGACTGCTGGGCGTGTGTCAACGGACTCATCGTCGCTGGATTTGGGGTCCTTGTTGGATTCGGTGAGCGTAGGCTCATGGGGTGGGGAGACTGACCTGTTGGCGATGGTGTTGTTCTTGTGCGTGGAAAAGGAGGTGATTGTGGTGGTGGGGAGGCTGGACGAAGAGGTGATGGCAACTGGGTGTGGAGTGTGGTTGATGATGTTCCGAGGTGGTGTGGGCAGGCTTCGTGGAATGGGGTTGGCAGAAGAGGGGCTCGAGGTGGTGCATCTAGGCCGCTGGTTGGTGGAGTGGCCCAGCTGGAGTAGGTGTGGTCCGTTGTAGGAGTGGTGGGGAGAGTGGTATCATCTTGGTCACTGAACACCGGCTTTATTCGTGGTGCTGGTGGCATGGCGCGCGGCAGTGGTTCTGGTTCGGGTATAGGTGATTGTGAATCGACCTGCACCGCCTCGCTGTGCACGCGCTCCTCCAGTATGCGCTGCAGCTTCTTCTCGTAGACCCGGCGTGTTGACTCTGAGATGGGTCCAGGGTTGATTCCATGGTCTTTCAACTGAGCTCTGAGGTCATCGTCTGACAGAGATGACACTTCATATGCTCCTGCTCCATTCATTTCTGTAGATGTTTTCTTTTGAGGCAAACCGGGTTTTTTCTTGTTACGTTTTGTTGGCGAATTCAGTATCGTCACTTCGTCATTGGACGAAAACTCCCCGTGCTCATTTGCCTCGATATGTTCCCGATATAAGTCCAGATACACTCCCTTTTTCGCATCCTTTGGGATTGATATGTTTTGGTTCATGAGAAATGCTTTAAGCTTATCTTTAGTGTAGAAAGAAGCCATGTTGTCGGTAGATGAAGTTACATGCGTTGAGCCTGAGTGGTTTTTATTAATCCTTAATGAAAGGAGTGTGTCAGCTTCTGACAGTTAAAATCGGGAATGAGAGCATGCGTCCACTGAACAGACAAACAATTCAACAAAATATATCACATCAAAGACAATGGAGATGTAATGGTGTTGATAAGCAAAAAGGTACCCCATTGACATGGAGAATTTATCTGCTCCATCAAACCAGGCTGAGTATTCATAAATAAATGTTTTTATGTGGCTGTGCAACTTGAAACATGGATTATGTGGCTGTGCAACTTGAAACAAGGAGGGATTGAATGTATCTTAGCGTTCTTTGATGAATTGTTGTACTCATGTTGAATAATCAAAATCCAGCAAATGGAATGACAGAATAATCAAAATCAAAGGCACAGAATAATCAAAATTGATATCCTGGTGAAACAGGATATCAATTACATACTCTAACAGTGATATTTTATCAATTAACCACAAATTCAAAACGATAACGGCGATATTAACGCTGCCGCCAAGTGGGCGGCGTGACTCTGAATGCCACCATTTTGTCCCGTTATTACATTACAAACTAGTATATTATATTCGTCATAAAACTAACAAACTTAGTGTGAAGAGCTCCATTCCAGGACTGCAACAGACAAGACCTGTGAATTGACAACCTTGAAAGCTAGTATCTGATTGGATCCGACGTTCTGAGCAGTGCCCCTACTCAGGGCCGCATTCAGGGTCTGTCTCGGAGGCGTCTCGGCGACGTCTCGGCGATGCTTTTTGGCTTATTTGCGTTCAGGGTGCATCTCAGCGACGTCTCAGCGATGCCTCCCTTTTCAATCAGGAGACAAAAAGCGCCTCGAAAATGGCCGCCGTCTCCAGTGGTTTCAGCCTATCACAGCACAGCTTTCCCATTGCAAATGGCCACCGCCTATGGGGGCGGCCATTTTCGAGACAACAAACTGCCTTTGCCGTTCAGACTAGCATGATGTCAGGCCCGTCGCTTAGGCGCCTCCGAGACGGAGCCTGAACACGGCCCAGAACGTCGGATCCAATCAGCAACTAACTTATAAGGGTGTCCAATGACAGGGCTTGTCTGTTACAGGCATGGCACTACAAAATGGCCCTTCCCATACAAAGTTAATGAATCTTCAGGAACTGACATTTTACATTAGAATATATCCCCCATGTGCTCAGTTAGAACCATATTTGTATTATTTAAGGAAACTAATAGATAGCTACAATATATTTAATCTTTCCTGATATTTCAATTGAATACTATGTGCTAAATACAATACTGTAAAGGAATAAATATGTGTTGACATTGACCCAAGTCACTGCTCCAATTAGAGTACATTTGAACCACTAGGTGGCAGCATGACGGCGACACTGCCAGAGATTCCCGCTTTCCTTTTATTGAACCCTATGATCTGAATCAACCAAATATCATACTTGAATCACCAACCAAAATAAAGTATGCAGAAATTGGTAGTATATAATATCAGTAAATAATCTAACATGGTGTAATAGCTGTTATGGTTGTGTTTGTGATTTTTATATAGGTGAGTTCTATATATGCAGTGAATTCAGTCCAACATTATAGCAATGTGACTGATATGGGAATTCAGTCCATATTTTATGCACTGATTGATTTAGGCTTAATTATTTTATGTGAAAGGCCAGACCCTATATATAAATTGGCACCCCTATTGAATTATTCTGATTTATTCCTAACCTCCCGCCCAAATTTACTTAATTCACAATGCAGGAGACATAGTTAGTGCAACATACAAACTTTTTTATTAACACATTATATTTCAGCTGTGTTTTTCGTCCAAGTACAACATCGTAGCTTTAATAACAAATACAGTTTTTCAAGCATTTCAGTAAACATTTTTTCAACAATACAATATATTTTTTATCCAATTACATTCTTCATCATGCACCTCTATCACATCTAGGCTACGCGTACACATTTTATTTGAATTTTTCTAGTGCTATAAATTTACATTTCCGGTAGGAGATACTCCCTTTTTCGACGAACTTATATAATCTTGCTACCTGTCTGTAACAAGTTTAATTGTCACTATGCATGAAGGAAACTTTAATATTCCCCACAAAGACA
Source organism: Branchipolynoe longqiensis (assembly GCA_030323885.1). Taxonomy (NCBI): domain Eukaryota; kingdom Metazoa; phylum Annelida; class Polychaeta; order Phyllodocida; family Polynoidae; genus Branchipolynoe; species Branchipolynoe longqiensis. The sequence continues at coordinate 14,230,601 of CM059189.1, read as the reverse complement.
GTGGGGTGGGGCCTGGCCTGGAATGAGACTGTTTTATTATCCTAAATTTGTTAACTGACTCTTAAATACTCTTTAGTGGTATCAATCAATAATGTTCATGTGCTAGTACAATAGCAGTTTGTATGCATCACTGTCCATTAACTTCAACTTGTTAAAGAAAATAATTATGATATCATAACATTTTCAGTCCATGAGTTCTTTCTTCAGGACCTCATTATGTTCTGGATTCCTCTGGTTTCTCTGAATCCTGTTAAACTGTTTAGCTGTATATGTGGATCTGTTGGCCACACATTCAGATTGCATTTCTGCATTTCAACACCTAGCATCCTTTGATAGGATTCCTAACTTGGATCCTCTCTACTAGCTTGGTGTACAAGACCTCTGGTGGGATCCCAGGTCTGTATCTTTTCACTCTCACAGATAGTGGACAGCGCCTCTTGGTGGGATCCCTGGTTTGGATCCCATCACTCTCTTACAGATGGTGTACACCACGGCCATGTTGTCCAGTAGTGTTGCAAGACCTACATAAAAGAGATATTGTCAGATTGCATTAATTATTATTGTATTAAATCTTGTTTGAACACCAATATAGCGCTGAGTAACATGGGGCAGGCTCCAGTGCTAATGTGTTTATCCTTCCACTTCTGAGGCATGTGATTAGACTTCATGATAGAAACATAATATTGATTGATTGATTGGTGGTTTCTTTACATCGTGTTGGCAGCATAGGCCATATTGACAGCGAGAATTTTTTTTTTTTATTCAACCATCACCTTTACATATAATGTAAAATCATACAATCAGTTATGTGTCAAAAGACACTTATGAATTTTTAAAAGCTCAAAATCATATAATTAAATAAAATAGATGAAAGAATTAATTAATAAAAATTATTTTAATGAACTATATGAGGTGGTACAGACCAGCTGCCCTCAAAAAGGCTAAAATGTCTTCTTGTTTTACTTTAGTAAATAAAAAGGTCATGCATGCTGTTTGCAGTGTAAAAATGTTGGCGCATTGCCATAAAATCAACACAGTTTTATTAATATTAAAAAGTGAACATTGGGTCACTGTCAGGGGACAAATAATATGTGTATAGTGTAATTGCCTCCCACTCCTACAATTATTTCTGTAATAATAGCATTTACTCACATTTGTGTACCTACTTCAGATTCTCGATACCCTTTGCGATTGTGAAACCCATATGACAGCACTCACACTGAAAATCAATGAATAATGGTCATATTCAGTTGCACAATATATTATTTTGAAGCAATTTACAAGCAGAAAATATTTAATAGTAAATAATTTAAAAGATAAGCTCACACAGCTCTGCTGCTAACATATATATCCTAGTTACTATGGAAAAAGCACAATACACAATTTATAATCATCGTAGCACTTCCCACTGTCCCAGGTAAGAAGTAGTTCTGGTGTCAATGTTATGTTATTAATGCTAACTTATTAAATAGCCAAAATTAAGGGGAAATAACAATTGCTTCAGTGCTTGATTCTTAAATATGAATATACTTATCAATGCTTTCACATAGTCTAAAAGGATCTCATGGATATTTGTTAAAATGATGTGACGGGTGGATGTTACACAGTTAATTTTAACAGCTTTCTCAATTCATATAAGATCAAAATCAAAAAGTAAGAGAAAATAAAATTCAACTGACATATCATATGCACAACACATATATATAGTCATTTCACCAACTCTGTGCCGATATAACATATATAAGTAGCCATTTGATACTGGAACAAGGTATTGTATATTTTATGGAAGTGGCTACACGTATGTGAGCCGTACACGTAGCTTGGCGGTGTACACCTATGGCACTGCCTGTGTCTGTGCATGCGGCTATTTCCGGGCGTATCTTTTGTGTGAGCCGTACGTTTAGATGACCCACCTAAATTAACGTGTAAGCAGATCCATAGAAACAATGATCTAGCAATTTAGGATTGATGTGTAATTATTTTGTGTATTTAGGGGTCTGTCAAACATGACCACCTTCATTTGCAGGGTTTCCTTCAAACTGTGAGCCATATGCATAGCCTGGCAGTCTAAATGTATGGCACTGACTGCACAAGAGCCTCATTTCTGGGTGTATCTTTAGCACGAGCCATACGTGTAGACGACCTGCCTAAAGGAATACAAGTGGACACGTACCTAGCGGTCACACTTACTCAGCGGACTAGCGGTCATGTCAACTCGTGGGCATTTAATCGATAATTATTTTAAAAATTGTTTTCAATTCCAATACACCATTGATACACAAGTTTGTCGCGATTCTCCACTCTTCAGTAAAAAAACTTGCATATAATAAAATGCATTGGGGGTGGGGGAGCTGATAGAGATTGTGTATGATGATGTGGATTTTCGATTCCTGAGTTACCCATCACCACCCATTCCCTATTGTTAAATTCCATGTATGCTGTATGGAAACCTGCTATAAGTAAATTCCTACTATGTGGAACTTGTTTCAAATGAAAAATCCCCAAACTGCAACCCTCTATCCCAGATAGCACACAGCCGTCAGCCCGACAGCGGTCTCTCCGTCGGGCCAACGGTGGAAACCGTCGTCGGGCCGACGTTGTTTTGTCCAACCTCCCACCGTCGCCTCGACGGCGGCTGCTGCCATAGGCCCGACGGTGGCTGCTGCCATAGGCCCGACACAATATATTTATTCTAAATTAATAGAAAACCTTCTACAACCACTCTACGTAGAAACAAATCGCTTGGTACACATATAGACAACATCGTTACCAAAAAAATTATATTAAATTTATAAGGTTAGGGTTTGTGATATCTATTAATTTTGAATTAAACTAATATTTTGCAACTGTACGTATTGACACTATAGTGACAGTGTCTTCTCAGAAAAAACCAAGATGGCGGTTCTTCGTCAACATTCCGTACAGGGTAATTCAAATCGTATTAACACGAATAATTCCATTAATACATCCTAATAAATTACAAAACTTTTACAAAATAATCTAAACATATTAATAAACAAACCTGTTAAATAATTCCTTAAAATTCCTCCGATTTTTGGAGTTATTTGTAGAAAAAGAACGCTGCTCAACGATATCACATGTGCCGATGGCGACTCGAGCTGGAAAACATATTTAACGAACTGCGCATGTGCGTATCAACACTGACGGTGGCTCAAAAGTGGAAAGGGATTGAAACCTAACGTCGGAAACCACCATAGGCACGACGGTGGCCCGACAGTGGCTCGAATGTGGAAAATGAATGCAAACCAGCGGCGGGCTACCGCCGTCGGCCCGACGGTGGCTCAAAAGTGGAAAGGGATTGAAAGCTAACGTCGGAAACCACCGTAGGCCCGACGGTGGCCCGACGGTGGAAAGTCGGTGGCGATGGTGCGACCAATAGCCGACGTCGGCCCGATGGCTGTGTGCTATCTGGGATAATCAAAGATAAGCTATAATGATAAATGCAAAATTTGGATATTTAACTTTTAAGCTTTCTATAAACTAATAAAGAACTTTATTTGTAAAATTAAATGAGACAAAATTTGTCTTAATTAAGCCATTACAGATCCAATATTTGACACCATGGTATGTTCAATCATGAGGATGCCGAACATGTGGGCGCACATCTCACATACGTTTAGACCGCCAGGCTATGCGTACATGAGCCGTACAAGTAGTCGTAGACATTACAATCTTTTATCTAAGAACGGGCGCAGGAAAAATACAACGGGTCCAGTGCGGCGGAAGTTTGTTTGTTTGTTGTTGTTTTACGTCCTAGCAACATCTAAGGTCATATCAGGATGGGTACCGACTTGTGACAGTGCGCACTCATGACGACTTTATAGTGCTGTCTCACTGGGAAACCAGGCCACCAGGACCATGACCTGGTATCCCACTCAGTCACATTATCCTGACACTGTGCACACCAGTCCTTGCCCTGTCCTAACAATGCCGAGTGCCTGGCTAGGAAGTTACAAGCACCAATTTTCAAGTCATTGGTTTGACTCGACCATGGTTCGAACCCACGACCAGCACGGGGGACGGACGCTCCAACTCATTCGGCCATCCCGTCTAGTCTCTTAAATGAAAGAATTAATTGATAAAATTGTTTTAATGAACTATATGAGGCGGTACAGACCAGCTGCCCTCAAAAAGGCCAAAATGTGTTCTTGTTCTACTTTAGTAAAAAGGTCACGCATACTGTCTGCAGTGTAGAATTGTTGGCGCAGGGCCAAAAAGTCAACACAACTGAGTAAAATGTGTTTGAGTGTCAGTGGGGACTGACACCCAATACATTCAGGGGGAGGTTCCCCCTTGAGCAGAAAAGCAGGTGTAAGCCACGAGTGGCCAATACGGCAGCGGCTAAGGACCACTTGGTCCCGCCGACCTCGCGCATGGGTATGTGGTGGGTTTCCCACAGATGGTTCAATTTCTTTAAGTTTATAAATATTTTCATCCCACTCATGTTGCCATTTGGATTTCATGTGGGTAGCTATTAGTGGTTTCAGATCAGAGTGAGGGATCAGACACGGTTGAAGATCACAGTTCAGGGCCTTATTCGCAGCCCGATCAGCTCGTTCGTTTCCTTGTATGCCGGCATGGCCGGGAGCCCAGCACAGGTGGATGTCATACCCATCCGTTGCCAGTTGGTTCATTATATAGATGACCGTTGCTAGAATAGGGTGATTTGTTTTCAGTCCAGCAACAGCCAGGAGGCAGGAGAACGAATCGCTGTATATAACATAGTTAGTGTGGTTGGATACCTCGATACACTCCAAAGCGAGAAGGAGTGCTCGGGCTTCCGCAGTGAAAATCGAGCTCTGATTGGGCAAGTGTACGCCAAATTTTTTGCATTGGCAGACTGCTGCAGCAGCTACCCGGCTTTGGTCTTTCGAACCATCAGTGTATATGGAGAGATGGTCTGCAAACTGCCCTTGAATCTCTGCATGCAGTCCTTGGTATTCGAGTGGATGTGTCCCAGACTTCCTCAGTTCCCTGAGTCGGAGGATAACCGATGACTTCCTCAACGACCACGGGGGATGTTCTGGGACTTTGGCATCCTCCAACACGTTCAAATCCACGCCTAAGGCTTCCAAATGAGGTTTCATTTGGAGCCACAGTGGCCGGATGTAATTCGGCCTGGCTTCATACCTGGATTCATCATGTTGCTCAAATAGACAATTGTGTGCAGGATTCAATGCATTAGTTTTGATCTTGACTACATATTGCATGACCAGTTTGATTCTCCTGTTGTTAAGTGATGGTTCATTGGCTTCGACGTAGAGGCTCTGAACCGGTGAGGTGCGGAAGGCCCCAAGGGCCAGGCGCAGCCCCTGGTGGTGGACCGTGTCTAGCAGCCCAATGTACGATTTCCTTGCGAACCGTATACTATGCAATTTGAAAGTGTCGATCGAATTTGGCGCATGCGCAGGGCATCCACGCATGCGCAGAAGCGACAGTGTAGAGCTGAAACCGACGGAGACCTCAAACCGCAACATAGCCTAAAAATTATTTCTGCAAAATAAATTCAAGAACTTCCAATTGGCTGATAAAAAAATAGCTGAATGTGAAATTGTAGAGAAAGATCTGAACTATTTAATAGAAATAAGACAAATTTGCTTTCAAAGCACCAAAAAGCACAACTTACTGTGATAGTTAGGATATGGTCTCTACTCCCTGTAATACAGTATATTGTATGAACACACTCCACATGTTGTGTTTTCTCAATGTACAACACACCAAGTGAGGTATCCCAATGATATATATATAGGTCAAAATTAATATTCATGAGACTATTTACTATCTACTTCCGCCGCACTGGACTCGTTGTATTTTTCATGCGCCCTCTAAGAAAGACTATGACAAAAGCCATGCTGTGAATCTTTTGGAATTCTCGATGTCGGACATCCGGGCACTTTTTGCGTTCACAATGCGCGAAGGGTAAAACAAATGCCACTGTCATAGAGATAACATTAAAACTACCCCAACTATCATAGTAATTTCATCTTTTTGGTGCTTTTAAAGCAAATTTCTCTTGTTTTATATTAGTTATACTAGACTTACTTGTAAGTTGACGTATTACTAGGATTCTTACGAATCTACGAATTCGAAGGTAAGGATCAGGGGAGAGGACAAGCTCGCGCAGGCCGGAAGTAGCCTCAGTCTTCGTAGTTGGAGGTAAGCAAAAAACCTAAAACCAGGATCAGGCCCCTATCTCCCTAGCTATTCCTATAGTTTCCAGTCAACCCTTGATCTTTATCTTTATACTCGAGTTAATGGGTTGTACCTTTCAACATATAGGTGTGGGATGGTGGGCCCCTGATCCTTACCTTCGTATTCGTAGATTCGTAAGAATCCTAGTAATACGTCAACTTACAAGCAAGTCTAGTATAACTAATATATTCTTACTTCATCTTTCGAATACCGGAAGTTAAGTATCCGGGGAGAGTCTTTGAAGCATGGTTTTTTTGTGTACCGACCTTCTTTTGACTCTTTTCTTTTTTTCCCCTTACTTCTTCCTATTCTTTCTGTTTTCCCTGCTCTTTCTCACAACGGTATCAGGTTTTGTAACCTTATAATACCCGTGCTTTCCCAAGTTTGTTTACAGTAAGCCTCAGTACTTTTGCAATTCATTTGTATATCCTATGTACTTTTCATGTTAGTGAACGTCCTGTTACCGCAATTTATTAAAACATATATAATTAGTTTTCATTGATTCCAACTGGGGCTCTTTATTTCTTCTTGTTTCTTTTAACAAATACAAGTCACTCCTACTGCTGTTCTTTCCATCCTTAATCATCACCTTATGCCTAAATTTGCCTGTAGACAAAATGATTTTAAGATATATATATCAAGCCCTCGCTTGAATCTACTTTCCTAGGTACTTAGCTGTTAAGCTTTAAATATCTAAACTTTAACTTCCTTACTTTAACACTCCCCATAGTGTCTAATTTCTCCGGATTGTCCTACTCAGGATCGTCCGTTGTACCTCACCAGGGTCCTCGATCGATTTGTGGTAAAATTTTGCGAAACTAGCACTGTCCCTCCAGGAAGCATTCCGCATGATTGCGTTCAAATTTGCTCCCATGGCATTAGCCGAGGATGCCGACGCTCCTCTAGTACTATGGCCCTTATATTTAGTAGTGTCGATACCTGCTAACCTTAGCACCTCAATGGTCCAACGGGCCAGGGTTGCCCTAGAAATAGGCCCATGCGGCCCTATGTAAGATAGTAAGAGTTGTGTATTTTTCCCTCTTACTTTCTCTGTCCTTAACACATAGCATTCTAATGTTTTCACCACACAAATTCGTCTATCAGCCGAATATTTGTAGAACTGCACCGAATCAAGCGGTTGACCCAATTGGTTATGCTTAAGCAAACTTTTCATCTTGAACACAATGGAGTCCTCTTCGACTCTCATTCTTTCTACATCTAGACTCAAAATTGTCTGGCCTCTTTGTGAAGACACCAATAACAGTAACACAACTAATTTATAAGACAGTGTTTTCAAACCTAACTGTGAGTTTCCTTTGAGCCTAAGAATCCAATTTAGGACCACCTCCACACTCCAGAAACTGTCATATCTGGGTTGTGGCGGTCGCTGTTCGTGACAGCTCTTGCAAAACCACTTAACTAAATAGTGCTCCCCCACAGTCCTTCCCTGTGACCTAGGCAAAATTAAGCTAAGTGCACACCTTGCTGCATTTACTGCCCCGTACCCTACGCCCGTTTCAAAATAAATGCGTAGGTACCGTAACACGTCAGCAATTCTTGGGTTTAATACCTTTACCCCATTCTCTAAAGCCCAAACGGTCCATCTATTAATATGGGTAAGATAGTTCTTCTTTGTTGACTCTCTCCATGTGAACCTAAAATACTGGAGAGTTTTATTGTCGACCTCATATCCCTGTAACGTTCTGGCTAAAAGAGGTACCCCGTCAATCTTATGTTGTTTAAACCCTCGTCCGATTTTTCTAAATTTTGGTGCCCTGTCCCAGAGAGGTTTCCCTCCTTCCTTGGGAAGCGCAGTTGCTCCACCGACTCCTCTTGTAGAAGTGGATGCCACGGCTGAGCTGGCCAGTGTGGGGTGACTACAATCGCCCTCGTCCCGTCCTTTTCCAGTTTGCTACTCTGGGGATGAGGCTGAATGGTGGGAAGCAATAAATAAAATTATTTCCCCAGTCAAATGAGAAAGCATCTGTTTTCCAGTTGTCTGGTTCTGGTTCCCAGCTCACATAGATAGGTAACTGGGTGTTTAGTCTAGATGCGAACATATCTACACTTGGTGTACCCCACTTTTCACACAGCTTGTTAAATATGTTTTCATTTAATCTCCATTCTAAATGGTCCAAGAACTTTCTCGAACGTAGGTCTGCCAAGACATTCTCTACCCCCGGTATATGAGTGATAGTTAACCAATTATTAGAGACTTCTGCCAATTCCCAAACCTTTATTGCCTCTACCAAGCAATCTTCTGATTTGGTACCCCCCCATGTTTATTATATATGCTAGGGCCGTAGTATTATCTGTTCTTATCCTGATATGAGTATTCTCTATCCTACATAAACTTTTTATGCCAAAATAAATAGCCTTCAATTCCAACACATTTATGTGTGCAAGTTCTTCGGGATGCCAACGCCCTCCCGTCTGATTTATCTCTCTATGCGCCCCCCATCCCATTAGAGAAGCATCTGTCAGTAGTACAACCTTTGGTTCTTCCCTCCTTATCTGCCTTGGTCGTCTCATATTCTTTATCCACCAGTAAATATCTGACTTTCCTTCTTCTGAAATCCACATTACATCATCACATTCGCCTTTGCTTCTTTTTAGGGCTTTAATCTTATCTCTTTCTAATTGTTTAAAGTGTGCTCCAGAGTACTCTACTGCTGGTGAAAAGGCCACCATCATGCCTACCAATCCCGCTACCTGCCTGATGCTCGGGAAGGCTTCTCCTAAAATTTGGCCAATTACTAATGTTAACTTTTCCACTTTGTCTTATGTTAGTGAAACTGTCATTTCCGATGAGTTTATATCAAACCCCAAAAATGTTAGGCACCGAATAGGTTTCAATACAGATTTCTCTCGGTTAACTGTGAACCCTAATCTTTCAAACATGTCTACCAAATCTGTTATTGCCATCATGCAATCCCCATACGGACGTCCAATGACAAAGCTATCATCCAAATAGGGGAAACTAACATGTCCCCTCTCACCCATCTCCGAGTAGATAGGTTTAAGCAATTTTGTAAAAATGCGTGGCCCTGGCGCCAAACCATTTGGCAGGACCTGGTACTCGAGTAACTTTTTCCCCAGACGAAATCTTAAGTATTTTCTTTGTACTTTCTTTATATTTAAAGAATAATAAGCATCCGTTAAATCAGCACTCGCCATCCACATATCTACATCCAGTAAGTCTAATGCAGTTAATAGTTAATCCTATTACACAATTTAAAATCCATTTGTCACATGTAAAATATAACCAGTTTTCATACGCATTGCTAATGTTCCCTGCTGTAAACATAATAGGACAATTCTTACCCTCAATTATGTCCGGGGAGCCACCCACCTGGTCAGGGTGCCTCACTTCTGAAAACCCCGGTTTTGTGTGCCACGCCCCCTTCCCCCTCTCGGGAACGTTTGGGCCGTTCCGTATGGTGCAAAATCTTCTGACGCCCTACCAAACTTCTTCTCAGGGGGGTGTGTCCTACTGCCCCAGGACGAATTCCCATGTACTCCCCGTGAACGGAACCTGGCATTTCCCCTGAACGGACGGTTGGACAGACACCCTCTACCTTGGTGTTCGCATGGGTTTCTCCGTTTTCCTCTGTACGCGTTGTATGTGTTCATGCAGTTATCTGATGCGCGCACAGATTTCATTAGCTCCTTGTTTCATTCGCCCAGGTTGTCACCCAACAAGTACTCCGTTGGCTCTGGGAGATCGCCGTACACATCATGCTTATCATTTATCAGTTCCTTACCAAGTCTGGAATGAACGACCTTCCTCACACTTAACTTTCTGTCTAACTTTAGTTGTGCGTGCGTTGCCAAACCCAACTTAATTGCATTCAGCATATGCACCCTCTGCACATCCAGTTCTGGATCTGCAGCCCCCCGTTGCAATATAATGTCCATCCTGGGCGCAATTGCTGTCAACACTCCCACTATGCCCTTGGAGGCAATCAGGAGTGCGTTCTCTCCTTCTTTTCTGCTTTCCGCGAACCTTATCTCTTCATTTAGCATTTGTACCCTCGCTAGCGGGACATCCGCCAACCCCGTGTACAGTCTGGAAATCTCACGGATAGTCTTTAGATGTTTTTGAGCCCCTTCATTGGGCCCCCCATAGTAGTGCTGAATTGCCCCCGCCATACTCTCGCTTATCGTAATGCGGGGCGTTACTGGCTTCTTAAATTTTTTATACGTTTCCTGCAATTCCTTTAGCAGTGAGCCTTGCTGAAGCGTGGTGTCCAGCTTGAATTCACGTCTCGGTTTAGGAACCGTATGAACAGGCATGTTTTTAGCACTCTCACTTGCGCCACCGACCTGAACTGTCGTGGCTATTTGTTGAACGTCAAGCAATGCCTTTGGCGGTTGTGGCAATCTCAACCCCTCGAACCTCGAAGCTTGTCTCTTATCCGCTACCGGCTCATCGAGTACTGTCATTTTCACAGTAACGACACCCGATTTTAGTGCCAATAGCTGATCCGCCGTGTTCAATGTGCCCCCCGAATCGGCATCATCGTTGTCCCAACACTGGGACTCTTCGTCTTCCTCGACTTCGTAATCGGCCCAAGCCTCCTCCACTTGACCTACATAGCCGTCATGGCCGCCATCTTGTGCCAAATATCCTTCATACAGTTCTTTTTTCACACTGTCTCTTAACTGTTCCGACTCATTACGAAAGGCCTTTGCCTCTTCTCGCATCGCCTCTTCTCGCATCGCCAACATGTCGTCATACAACTTCTGAATCTCCATCATGTCTGGAGGCGCCTGCTTATCGGGAACCACCGCTCCCTCGAAAGTTGCCGCCATAAGGCCTCCCTCAGAAAGCTTTACGCGCGTTTTCTTAGCGTCCGCCACCATTTTCTTTCTTGGCTTTGTTTTGGCAATCCTAATCGGTTCGGCCATTTCACTGTCCGACTCACTCATGCAGTGCGGAACGATCGGTGGCTTGTCTTCGACAGATATCATTTTTGCCATCCTGCTTATATAGCAACCAGTGTTCTGTAAACAGCAAAGCGACCACTCCGTCGATTCAGCGTAGTAGCTTGTTCGAACGGCCGAGAAGTGACTTGCACGTACTAGCAGACTTACTGGACATTCTGAAACGACAAAACTGTGGTTTAGTATCTTAGAATGCACCACATATTCGTGTTCTACCAAGAGAACATCAATATCAATCAATTTATCAACATTTTCTATCATAAACTAAGTTAAAACACATATATTTTTAACTTACCTTGTAGCCTCCTCCAACTCGCTGTTGCCACTTCGCTGCCGAGTTTCAAACTGAGGCTACTTCCAGCCTGCATGAGCTTGTCCTCTCCCCGGATACTTA
>CM059189.1:14131604-14218547 GCA_030323885.1 Branchipolynoe longqiensis | reverse complement strand
AGGACGCTTACTATCAGCAATGACTCAGTCATACTATAAAAGGGACCGCCATCCACGGCTCAGTGGTTGCTACTAGCTACTGTTCTTACTGTATCCGTCCACCAGGTGGACTTATCGGTGACCAAGCTGTGCTCGGCCCGGCCCCATAGCACATCAACAACCACTTTACCCAGTTGGACTCTTGTGCTTGCGCTCACCTCCGTATTTTGCTACCTCACGTACGATTCAAATGTTATTTATTATTGATTTTGAGTCGAAATTGGAGATATTGGATTACACAGACTTCGTTGCCCATTCTTACGGAGACTCATATCGCCATCAATGTTTTCGGTACACACGATTGACCTGGTCAACTCCGGAGGTGGCCCCCCTACGTTTTCAACAATATCACAACAATATCACGCAAACTAATAATATGGATTCCTCTTCATCTGATTCTTTTCAGCCTGCAATGCGATTCAAATAGCTTTGGACAATAATAAAAAGACGATAGAAGTGGTCACCGCACATCGATGTGCGGATAATTGGCTGTCGTATCCTCTGTCTTTTTGAGCCCCATAGGGCCGCACTCACCTTAACAAAAAAAAAAAGGCTCACCTAAGTACTATCATGTATCGTTATCTGTCCTTGTAGCATCCTGCAAATACGATATAAGTACGATATAAAAACAAGTCAGAACGAGTCGGGGACCCACACCATTGCGCTTCTCTTATTATTCTCCAAACAATATTGCCAACCGCTGTCTTTGTTTACATCTGCCAATATACTCTAGGTGGCGCCAGTTGTCGCCAGTCGTCGCCTCCCCACCCATTAACTCTTGCTTTCCCCACTAGGAGACGCCACTGTAGCACTGTAGACGCCACTGTAGCACCATACTCCTGCTGGTGCACTGTTAGGATTTATATCTTTTATTTTTTAAATCTTTTTAAATCTTTTTTATTTTATTTTTACAAAAGTTTTTATTATGGGCGTGTTTACGCTGCCTGTCACCGTGTAGCTCGGATGATACTTGGGTTTGGGTTACGTTCATTTGTGGATTAGCATCGCGTAGTGTTGTGTCGTGTCAGCGCCGAGTTTTTATCGACAAATTGCCTGACAAATTGCCTGATGATGCCGGTGTCCAAAACCACAACCACAACCAACACCAACAACAATCAACAATCAACAACCAATATAGCGACACCTAAATGTACTGTAAATGTCAACAAACAACCCAACTGGGGTAGATTTGGTGATCTTTGAAGCGAAAAACATGCCAAAATCAATTTTGCAAACGTAAATGCTGAACGTAGTTTTTATTGTCTGATCGCGCCTAACGCCAATCGCGCCTAACGCCAATCGCCAATCACCAACATTGCAATAGACAACAATCCAACACAAACAACCACAACCACAACCAACAACAGTCGACACAACCAACTAACAAACAACACAACCAACAAACAACCGCAACCAAACAACAAACAACACAACCAACCGAACAACAACAACAAATCAACAAACAACCACAACCAGCAACAGTCGACACAACTAACAAACAACACAACCAACAACCAACCGCAAGCAACAACCAACCAAACAAACAACAACAAACACAACAACCACAACAACCAATCCTAAACCAACAACAATCAACAATCACAACAAACAAACAACCACAACCAACAAAACAACAAACAACACAACCAATTACCAACCAAACAACAAACACCACAACCACAAACGCCACAACCAACAACAGTCAACACCACCAACAACACCCAACAAACAACAACAATCAACAACCACAACACAAACAAACAACCACAACCAACAACACAACAAACAACACAACCAACAACTAACAAACAACACAACCAACAACCAACCACAACCAACAACAGTCAACACAACCAAATAACAATCAACACAACCAACAACCAACCAAACAACAAACAAACACAACCAACACAACCAACAACCAACTGCAACCAACAACACTCAACTCAACCAAATAACAACCAACACAACCAACAACCAACCAAACAACAACCAAACAACAAACAAACAAACAACCAACAACTGAACAACCAATCCTATCATGCCAATCACCAACAAACAACTAACAAACAACCAACCGCAACCAACAACAGTCAACACGACCAAATAACAATCAACACACCCAACAAACAACACCAATCAACAATCAACAACCACAACACAAACAAACAACCACAACCAACAAACAAACAACACAACCAACAAACAACTAACAAACAACTAACAAACAACAACAACCAACTGAACAACCAATCCAAAATATGGTACTTTCTATTGAGTTGCAAAAATGAGTTGGGAAACCTATTGTAAGTCCTTAGTGATTGAGGGTGGGTAGGGGGAAAAACAGAGAATTGGCATTCAGCTAAAACTTACCATCGTGAAAATCAAAGCCTTCCCGGAAGAGCGACCAGTTTTTTTTTTAAAACTGCGGGGCAGTGCCGGAGCAGATGTCCACGGTGCCCCGTGGAGACTTTAGGAATAATAGCATATCCACCTCACCGTCTGTGTTGAGGTCGCGCAGCAGGTTGGCCTGGATCAATACCGCAAATAATGTAGGTTCATTTAACAAGGCTAGATAAATAAAGCGATATAAATTAATATAGAATAGTAAATGGGTCAACTTTAGGTATATATAACAGACACAAGTAAAATAAATTGACATATAAAACAATGCTGACAGAATAGTATCTGGGTCAACATTAGGTACATATAACAGCCCCAAGGAAGATTATGAATTATTATGGTAGACTAATATTCCGGCTTGCAGAGACAGAGTGAAGACATTTTACATTCGGTAGATGTAACAGACACAAGGAATATTAGCGAATATTATCGTAGACTAATATACCTCCTTGCACAGACAGTGATAAGAGGCATTCACCGCGGCAACTCGCTCCTCACGGGTCATAGCTTCCGGACACATCTGAGCGAGCTGCCGGGCATCGTCGCTGTACGTGTTCCGCTCAGCGGGGAGAAGCGCTCTCCACCCAGCCAGCCAAGCAGTCTGCTTCTCGGCGAAGGTCCCGGCGGCTGAAATATTTTAAGTCCATGTCTACATGTAACGATATTCCAGTGTCTACCAAGTGTGTAAGGCATATCATATCAATGAGAACATAGAAAAACACCTCATTATAAGATGAGACCATACTTAGAAAAACAATCAACTAAATATCTAATTACTTTGTAACGCTAAACCATTAAAATCATGCCAGGACATTACCCGTCAGTACCGTGGCGTGTAACTAGTTACGCAACTATTATTCGAGCAGAGTGTAGGTTAGTCTTTTGTGAAAGAGTATAAAGACGGTGCTGTCAACCAATTTTTTGATTGACAAACCTACATTGCCATATAATAGTTTCAGATAATTACAGCTAAAAAAAAATACTTCGGCCAACGTTGATATGGAATCTATATAATTTACCGGACTGGGTGGAGCGCTTGTAGAGGTTGAACCCCGTTGTGCGCTTCGCATGCTGCACCGAAAGGCGCACCTTTTGGCGAAGGCTGTCGGGGTCCGCGACGGCAGAAACGGCTGGAGCGCACCGCTCCTGCGCATTTCTCCGCATGTTGCTGATGCGCACCTAAAGGGAATGCGAAAATGGGCGAAATACGTTTGAGAGATGTATTTGGTTCAGAGGATTGTGCATGGGAAAATAAAGTCTTATCTATTTAATAACCCTTTAGATTTATAATCATTTAGATTTAAAATACACATTTGGTTGGATGAGTATCACAGGTGTAGCAGGAAATCGCAAACCCTGTAAATCGCAAACCCCCACTTGTGATTTCCTAGGAAATCGCAAACCCCCATGCCATATATGGGCATGGGGGGGGTTTGTGATTTCCTAGGAAATCACATATCCCCCCTTGAGATCTCAAACCCCCCATGTTCATGATACACCACTCCGTACCAGGTTTAAGGGCGGTGTTAGGTACCGATTAGGCCCAAATCTATTCAATGCTATCATATTTAACAGAATTACATACTCAAAAAGTGAAATCTGATCAAATTAACCCGAAAATCGAAGTGATATTAACGCCGCCGCTACAGGGGGGTTTGTGATTTCCTAGTAAATCGCAAAACCCGGGATGTGCAATTTCCAGGGGTTTGCGATTTACTGCCAAACCGGAAACAGGCTCAGATCACGTTCCAGCGCTCCTGGTAGGTGGGGCCACTGGGGGTCAGGTCACTTACTAGTTACAGAACTAATTTCTGAGGGGGGGTAAGATGATTAATTGATTCTAACCTTGACTGCGCGCAACGACATGTTGGCAGCCTCTGCAGCCCGCAGCAGTTCCGGCTCGAAGGGTTTGGATGTGCTAACAAGCCCATCGTCGTAAAACTGCTGCAGGATAGCCCGCTGCTCAGCTGTGGTGGAAACCACTGTCTGCAAAACCAAAACCAAACAAACCTAAATAATGATTATTAAACCTACAGATTAAACCTACAGATTTAGACATAAGCCGTGTTCACACCCACAACCTACTGGAGGCGAAATAGATGAGGCGACTCAACCCTAATCCGCCTCAGCATCGAGTTCACACGGCGGATGTGAGCCAACGGCGGATGTGAGCCAATGTGAGCCGACTATATTAGGCGCCATGAAGGGGTTTGAAGTTGTTTGAATTTGTTTGGCACATATTACATATCTACCGTACAAAATTTGACGGTCAAAATACAGAATCATACAACACAAAAACCATATATAGACGGATATATGTCAAATACTCACACGTTTAGATTCGGGGGCACCATGACAAGACATCGTTGGAGATTCGTTGGAGATTTCGGAGTAGGTGATAGGTGAGGTGTGTGAGGTGCGCGAGTGTGAGAGTGTGTGAGTAGATTTGAGCTGGTGGGTGCGCGAGCAGTGCGGTGAGGCGAGGCATGGTCAAGAGGTCAAGAGGTCAAGCGGTCAGACACCTAGTGGTAAGGAAATGAAGTATGTTTCACGCAGGTGGTGCCATCGGGCGTGAAGATTTGCAACTAGAAAAGAAGACGACCGTCTGACCTCTGTTGTCTGGTGCTGCCACCTGGAGATATTAGGTTAGAACCCTGAAGATCAATGATGGCACCACCTAGTGCCTATGGCGGGAAGCAGATGTACAGCCGCAAACAAACCTTAAGGTAAACAATGGTTGTTACTGCATAACTACATCCAGTAGAAGAAAAGTCGATGCAGTAAAAGTGGATGCAGTAGAAGAAAAGTCTATTCCTTGATTTCCACACAGCAAAAATAAAAGAAGGTGCTGTGAACCGATTTTTATATATTCTCTATCAATGCGTTCGAAGGTTATCGTCGGTAGCGTAAGGCAACGTGGCGAACTATAGAAATAAGTAAAAAACTATAGAAATAATTTTAAAAATAAATACATAAATAAATGCATAAATTAATAAATGCCAGTAACTACTGTTGTCACTCTCCTGCAATGCCACCTATGCAGCCTCCGCCAATCGGTCCCGCCTCTTTTGATAGCTTTGGACGAATGTGGGGGTTTATGTAGACTCAGTCTTTTCATATGTCAGGCTTTGGACAAACATGGGGCTTTATGTAGGCTCAGTCTTTACATAGGTCAACCTTGGACAAACGCGGCGCTCCGGCCCCTCCTGACAAGAACAACAGATATTCACGGGAAAGCGGCACAGAATGCCCTTAGGCCGAGTGAGCCACATACAAAATAAGTTTCATACGTGAACTGAGTCGTACGCGAAAAAGGCAGCGAGTCACTCGTTGCCCATTCTTACGGAGACTCAGAAGGGGGTATGACCGCGGGTTGGGTGCAATGTAGGTCAGGGTAGCCTGTTCGATGACACGTTCTGTTTTGCCGCAGTGGACATGCAATCGTCAAGTTTGTTGAGTAAGATTGTCAGAGAATATGAAAAGGATGTGTCCATGTCCATGTTGATCACGCACATTGAAGATGGGTGGGACACTACACGCATACAGACACTGTCGTGTCTGAGACAGTACATCCCACACAAAGACGAGTTAATAGTAGAACACAATCTGGTCATGAAAGGCAATCGGGTGGTGGTTCTCTGTGGTGAAATGATTGGGCATGACAAAATCCAAGCAGCTGGCACGAGACAGCATGTTTTGGCCTAACATAAACAAACAAATTGAGGATAAGGTCAGTCGGTGTGACACTTGCCAAAACAAATGCAAAAGTTTGCATAATGAGCCATTGATTAGTCACCCGATAGCCTGTCAACCGTATGAAAAAGTAGGTGCAGACTTGTTTGAGTTAAACCATAAAAATGACCTGATAACTGTAGATTATTACACAAAATATCCAGAGGTAACGTTGTTAGGCTATACGTCGTCTGTCACGGTCATTGAGGCATTGAAGGATAATTTTGCAAGGCACAGTATTCCTAGTCAGGTCATTTCGGAAAATGGTCCACAATTTAAGAGCCATAAGTACAGGGAGTTCGCACAACACTATGGTTTTAAAGCTGTGTATTCCAGTCCGCAGTATCCATGCAGTAATGGCCAGGTGGAAAGGTTTGTGCAAACGGTAAAAGACATGTTGAAGAAGTGTGAGAAAACAAATACAGACTTTCAGTTAGCTTTGTTGAACTATCGGAACACTCCGTTGCCCATCTTGGATGCATCTCCGGCTCAGCTGCTCATGAGCAGAAGGCTGAGAGGGAGGTTGCCAATGGTTTAAGAAATTTTAATACCCGAAACACAAAATCCAAAGAAAGTGCAAACAGGGAAAAGGCAACAAAGCCAGAAAGTATTTCATGACAGGAAATGCCGTAAGCCGCACAAACCTATGAAAGTTGGGGACAAAATAAAATACAAAAATCATGCAGAGGAATGGAAAAAAGGAGTTATTTTAGGTCGTACGGGTATTTCAGGGAGAGAGTATCAAATTTTGAACGAGGCAGGTAATATATTGTATAGAAATCGAGTTCAGATTATAAGGGCGCCTGAGGGGGGGGGGCGGCCCGAACCAGTCGGGCAGACGCAGAGTAGGTCAGCGTCATTGCCGAATGTAAACAGTGCGGCTAATCTAAGTAGGTCAGGTCGGCTGATTAGGCCGGCGAGCAGGTTAGACCTGTAGTGGGTCAGTTAGACTGGGTGTGTACACGTGACACATGTGCATGATAGGATTAAGTTGTTTTTCAGCTGCAGTTTGGTGTGTGTTGTGTTTATGGACGATGTATAACATGGAGGCTATAATGCCGGACATTTCAAGGACTTCAGTGCCATAGACAGACATTTGCTAGGACCTGTGTTTAAGTTAAGTACGCATATATGTTTGTTGTTGCATTCGTTTGACTGATATGTTTGTGTATGTTGATGGTCATTTTGAAACATTGCATGTTTCAGAAATACTTTAAGGGGGGATGTGATATATGCATAATAGACGTCCAGACACATGGGTAATATATGCTAATGAGATGCATGAGGTTCTAGATGGTGAGTGAGACAAAGGAGTATGTAAATGAGATGACGTCATGGAAAGTTTAGCCGGCGGTTCAGCGAGCCCTGGGCGTGAATAAAGCATTCAGTATCCAGAAGTCAAAGTGTTCAGACGTTGTACTTTCACAAAGTGCCCCCACAGTACAGGCTGTGGAAGAAAGGAATTTTTGTTGTTGCAATTAACTCTCTTGATACAATTCTATGGGAAAAGATTATGAGCCGACTGCCTTTGTAGCCCATTTTTACTATGCTACCACAAATTATTTTGGTGAGCTGCTATACCTAATGTTTAATACGATTGCAAATTTGCAGGTTAAAAAAACAGCAAACAATTAAATTAATAGCCACCTGTGTAGTTTTCCTAATGTTCCATAGTTCAAAGAAAGCATGCAAGTTTTCTAAACCAAATGGCTGATCTAGATTTGATCCTACATAACCAACTTAGAAAGTGATGCAGACAGTTGGTGCTACAGAGAAGGGAAAACTAATAATTGTAATAAAACCTGTTACTGCTGAGCCTAAGCTGTTAGAGTTTTGATGTTTATTCCCTAATTAATTTTGCACATTTGCACTTCAAATATCGCCATAGTTATAATAAAAGTTACCTTACACTGAGGGAAGCTGGATTGTAATCATCAAGCAGTTAGTAGATTAATTTCATATGGATTTATCGAGCCAAAACTGTGGTCTGTGTGATGGTCCATGGTCTTCCACACTGCCACACACTCACGGAAGAACACCAAGATTTAGTAACAGTACGCTTCAACTGGTTTATTCCAAAACCTATCCGCTCTCCGCAGCGTCACCAGTCAACTGACCCGCCCCCTAACTCACCAGGTCCCACGTCGCCTCTATAGGTGTGTGGGGTGTGTACTAGCCACACACAGTAGAGGGCAGCCCAGTCGGGGCTCTGCCCGGTGGCTAGCGTGCCACCACCTAGCGCAGTTCAGTGTAACTGTGTAGTAGCACAGTTCAGTGTAACTGCGTAGGTGTGCGGCGTAGTGTCTGCCGCCACCACGTGGTAGTGGAGCTCATGTACAGACTACTACACTACCCCGCCTAGAGTCTCACCGGTTGCAGCAGGCAAACCAATGAGAATAAAAGAAATTATAGAAGGCAACATGAGTTCCAACTCGAAAGGCAGAGAAGCCTTACAAACATCTTTGTATCCATATGTGAAATGCCTAGATCTGCCTGCAGGTATAGCGAAATCTAGCTAAACTAGCTGCAAGGGAACAGTTCAATATTTTGACATGAATCTAGGTGAAAAAAGGAGCTTTAAATGTCTTGTCATCCTAAGCGATCTCTGCCAGTTTCTATGTAGTGTGTGAAATAGAATTTGTTTTTGCTGGGAGAGAGGAGAATTGTTGATACCCCACAATATTTATAAAAATAAAATGGGTGAAATCCTCCAAAAAACAAGGGACACCATCTGGGCTAACTGCCAGATATCGAGGTAAGTATAAAGGTAAAAAAATAAAATAAAATAAATTTAAATAAAGATAATATACTATGTAAAAGCAAAATACATCAAGCCTACGAGGCGGGCGTAAACACTAACAGCAAAATCGGTATCGTGACACTCACATACGGCAGGTAAACAATGCACACAAAACAGCGAAATCCATTTGCGACACACGCACATGCTGTAGCACATACGCAGCACACTTTGGAGCTACACTTCCGCCCAAGCGAGGACGTAAACAACGAAATCCGTTCGCGACAGATGCCCATGCTGTGTTGCTTACGCATCCTAATTTTTGGCTACACTTCCGCCCAAGTGAGCGCGTAAACAACACACATCCCAAACGCAAAACGTCCAGACCCAAGAACCATGGATTCAAAGACCCTGCTATGTGGAGATTCTAGGATAAGAACCATCGCACCCAAAATAGTGGAGGAACTGAAGTGGAGGGCTCACCAGAAGTTCAGAGTATACACAGAAACCCATCCTGGCACTGGGACCAGCAGGATAGTAGACCGAATTCTCCAGAAAAGCTCGACCAAGTATACATAAGGGCAGGAATCTGTGATCTGCCCATCAAAACAGGCAAGAGGAAGCTAACTCCACAATTGGTGAAAGGATGCTGTAACAAATAAAAAAATCTGAATGGAACGGGATCCTCTCCCGCAAGCCTGCATGTCACCCAAGTAGATGTACATAATTGGCTAAGGTATCATGCTCAGACCAGACAAAAAAACTGGAAAATTACAAACAAAAAAACATTAGTATTATTACTGTAGTAGTCTGTACATGAGCTCTACTACCACGTGGTAGGAGCAGAGACTATGACGTACACCAGCGCAGTACCACTACACTGCGCCAGGTGGCGGCGCAGGTAGCCACCGGGCAGACCCCGACTGGGATGCCCTCTACTGCGGGTGGCTGACCGCCCCCCCCCACACCACATACACCTATAGAGTCGATGTGGGATCTGGTGAGTCAGGGGGCGGGTCAGACAACTACTGACGCCGCGGAGAGCAGATGGTTCAATAAACCCGGTTGAAGCGTACACTAATTGAATCTTGGTGTTCTTCTGTGTGAGAGCGTGCGAGTGAGAGTCGGAGGGCCATGGGCCATTACATTACTAACAACCAAAATTGCAGAAGGCTGACCTGAGCAGACACAGGTAAACACTCCTGGGCAAAGGAACAGATCAAGACAGCACCACAGCTGTCCAGCATTGAAAACAAGCACCCTGACGGGAGCTTAAACGTTATGGGCAGAGTAAATACCTCGTCAAGAGAAAAAAAAGAGAGAAAAAAGAAAGTGGAACCCCCTCGACAGGAGGAAGAAAAGAGCTGCTCAGTCCCCCCCCCCCGCTGCTCCTCACCTCAGTAGAACCGGCTGCAGGGCGCTCCCCCTTCTGCGCAGAGCGGCTCCTCTTCGAGCTCCCTCAGTCCATCCTGCCGTGTGTCCGCGTCGCCTGGCCAGTAGATCACAGACTATTACACCGCGGACACGATATGCAGACACACCCAGGACCCGCCACGCTCGGCGACCCGCTCCGGTGTAGAGTGCATGAAAGTAGAAGGGAGGTGTTACTTATAACAATTGAGAGAGTCTCTGCAGGTACAACGTTGGTATGTAATACATCCAGTAGGAGGCTAAGGGTGCCAGCAAGAACCCCTCCGCCTATAGGAAAATTACACCCTGTGCATCCTCAACTGCTACAGCAGGAGTCGATACACACGCTGTCATTCATGAACTGCCAGAAGCGATTACTTTAAATAGAAATAAAATATGAAGAATGCAGTTTATTATAAGAGTCAGGGAGGCACTGAAAATGAGAATATAGAGTATAATACACAGTTAGTCGTGGTTCACCTTACTGTCACTTGTCATCTGAACGTCGCCGTCTGCATCAGCGGCTGTGAAGCCTATATCTTATGCTGAACCTGGGAGAAAATAATTCTAGTGATCTCAAAAGATCCATCCCAGGTTCGGAAATCTCACGGATAATTATCCCGGGTGGGTATTGGAGGAACTATAAGAGTCCCCCCACCCACATCTACCAAAGGACCAATGTCAGACACCTTGACGCCCATCGGCTTGGTGGAACCTCCCCCCCCCCCCCGCTGACTGCATGAAATGCAGTGTGGGAGTCGACTGCCTGCCTGGAGGCAGCCGCTACTCCACACGCAGAATTCATGGCAGTTTGAGCAGGAGGTCGGTCAGCAACTGCAGACAGTGGTGCCACCTGGTGTGAACCTGGTGAACCACCGCTGAGAGACTGTGCCGTCCTCTCAAGAGAGGGCGGATCCATCCGAGACAAGAACGACGATGTGACCCACCGATCTTGGCGAACCTGCCAGGCTCGAAAGCGGGCAAGCTCCTCGAGATCCACTAGGATAACCTGGGAACTTTTAATTTTGTACGTGCTGGGGGCCACTGGCAACAAGGTGGAGTACAGTCACAAAAAGGCGACTCCAGGTGGAGACACCAGTCTGCCGATCGCACCCCTCAGTGAGCCTCTGGCAACCGCCAGCAGGGCGACACCTGCGGGTTGACCTTTAACAGCAACTCTTCTATAGAGTCATCGGCACTGACTAATGGCCAATAAATAATATGCCAACAGTGTCGCTACCCTCAGCCTCTGCAAAGAGATGACCGAGGGGGTAAGAAGGCTCAACACCCTGTAATTTCGCGCTGAACAGAGAAGTATAGTATATATAGCTTCTGGCTACAAATGACAAAGAGAAACAAGAGGATGATGGGTTGGCAACTTTTATTTATCAATATATCAACCAATGGCTCGGGCATACCCGTACCGTAAAAGTAAAATTATGGAGCGTGGGAAGAGTCAAACACCCAGCAGAAGCTTATATAGGCCGGCGCAGGACTGCAGCATGTGACGCAGCACACCTCCACAGCACACTGAGCACAATAATTAAGTAGATATGAGAATTCAAGCAATGACATAATAATAACAATAATAAATAATAAGCAAAAGTGTATTTTCCGCTGCCTATAGACGTATGACGTTTTATACGCCCTATATGTATATATATATATCTATTTTAATTTAATTAAATCATATTATCATCTGCCATGTGGCAAAGCAGCTTTCCACTTTCGAAGTCACACCACTTCCCCCATGGCAGATGATCACCGAACACGCTGTGAACCGCCTGTGCTCAGTACACACAGGACCATCACAGCCATGGACGGCCTTGCAAAACCACTGAAACAAAGGGATAAGTACAGCGGAATGCGTATCTCACCTTGTAGGTGGTAGAATGACTGGACCTCCCAGATTGTGTGAGCGAGTCAATGGAGTCCAGTCGGCCTGCTAATCAGAGAGCGCCTACCTCACCAGCGAAAAGCCAGGTGTTCCAGTTATCTACACCATAACACTAATGGCTCGGATCGCCGCACAGGCGGTGCATCCGAACCCCCCGTCAGGCCTATGTCCAACTGGCACAGAGTGACAGCTGGTACTTGAGCTACTGCATACGGAAACAACACTGTCGGAGTCCAACACTGTTTTAGAGCAATGCCGACGATTGTTTCTGTATATTAGGTCGATGACGCTATGGCCGCATAGCCTCTTCCGCAGTAACTGGAAGTCCAGGTACTCTCTTCCGACTGGATGCATCTATAGTGCCAGCCTCCACTAATGCAGGTGTTGGCCCGTCCCCTACATGAGCATCCAACCAGGAGCATGGCCCAGTGTTTCTAGACATGTGCTCGGTGTAAAGCTTAAGACGTCTAACGTTGGATTTACAGTATTTTCCATCCTTACCCTCATAATAACCATAGTGTCAGAGATATGAGGTCCAATACGTGGGATGAGAAGATATATTGTCGCCTACAGCGCCCCCAGGCGTGCCCAGACATGCCGGCACAGGGGTAGATACGCCCCCTGACCAATTAACACCTCACGGCCCTCCCCGATGATGCTGGTACCTGCACTGGGAATAGAATTATCACCCATATTCACCACAACAGGTTTGGCGAGAGTGCGATGCGGCGAAAGCACCACAGAAGCATTCGCACTCACAGACTGCCCTCCTGCAACGGGACGCCCACCACCATTAATTTGGTGTGGGTGCCCACTACGCAGATAGGCTGTCGACATCCCCTCCATACCAATTTATGAAGAGAAATTACAGTCGGAAGACATGGACTAGGTCCATCACTCACCCCTTACGCAGAAGGCGAGCGCTGGTCACAGCACCAATTTGATGGTCCACGGTCTTCCACACTGCCGGGCGCTCACGGAAGAACGCCAAGATTTAGTAACAGTACGCTTCAACTGGCTTATTCCAAAATCTATCCGCTCTCCGCAGCATCAACAGTCAACTGACCCGTCCCCTAACTGGCCAGGTCCCACGTCGCCTCTATATGTGGGTGGGGGGGTGTGCTAGCCACACGCAGTAGAGGGCAGCCCAGTCGGGGCTCTGCCCGGTCGCTAGCGTGCTGCCAGCTAGCGCAGTTCAGTGTAACAGTATATCAGAGTGCAGTGTTTAAGCAGGAGAGTTTAAGATCTTTGGTTTCCCCCCCCCCCCCCCACTGTTGTCCGGTGTCAATTTGGTGTGTTACCTGATTGATCAATGTATTTGGGTATTGTTATTTTGCTATGTAGTTGTATTAGTTAGTTCTGTTGTGGCAATAGGTTATCAAGGTCAAGATGTTGCCTGATATGATGTCTGAAACAGGAAGGATTGAATATCAACTTACGTTGTTCATTACCTGAAAAAAAGATAAAACATAGAGGATGTGGTCAAATCATGCAAGTTGCCAAATACAGTTATTTATTGACATGGTAATCAGCATAACTTTGGTGGCTATTTATTTCACAATAACTAGTTTTATTCTCAGTGATTAAGAAGAAAACCGATGTCATGATGTACTAATGATCACACATATTCTTAGGGTACAATTTGAACATTAATAACTGTAGCTCTTTAAGGGCTGATGATGACATACAATGAAGGCTGACAGTCCAACATATAACTGTAGCTCTTTAAGGGATGATGAAACTCTATTATTCAGATGGCAGGCCAACATGTAATTGTAACGCTAGCTCTTTAAGGGCTGATGAAGCTCTATAATGAAGATGGCAGACCATCAAACACTAGTAACTGCAGCTCTTTAAGGACTGGTGAAATTTGTTCATGAAGATGCCAGACCATCATGTACTAGAAACTGCAGCTCATTAAGGACTGGTAAACATATATAATGAAGATGGCAGACCATCATGTACTAGTAACTGCAGCTCTTTAAGGAATGGTGAACATATATAATGAAGATGGCAGACCATCACTTACTAGTAACTGCAGCTCTTTAAGGACTGGTGAACATATATAATGAAGATGGCAGACCACCATGTACTAGTAACTGCAGCTCTTTAAGGACTGGTGAACATATAAAATGAAGATGGCAGACCATTGTGATATATGCGTAATAGACGTACAGGTGTGTGGCTACTATATGTTAACGAGATGCAGAGTTTGAGACAAAGCTATATGCTAATGAGATGATGTCATGGAAAGTTTAGTCGGCAGGTCAAGCGTGCCCTAGGCCGTGAATAAACCATTCAGTATCCAGAAGTCAAAGTGTTCAGACGTTGTACTTTCACAACCATCATGTACTAGTAACTGCACCTCTTTAAGGACTGGTGAACATATATAATGAAGATGGCAGACCATCATGTACTGGTAACTGCAGCTCTTTAAGGACTGGTGAACATATATAATGAAGATGGTAGACCATTATGTACTAGTAATTGCAGCTCTTTAAGGACTGATGAAGCTATATAACGAAGATGGCAGACCATTATGTACTAGG
Organism: Branchipolynoe longqiensis; assembly: GCA_030323885.1. NCBI lineage: Eukaryota > Metazoa > Annelida > Polychaeta > Phyllodocida > Polynoidae > Branchipolynoe > Branchipolynoe longqiensis. The sequence continues at coordinate 14,203,780 of CM059189.1, read as the reverse complement.
AACTGCAGCTCTTTAAGGACTGATGAAGCTATATAATGAAGATGGCAGACCATCATGTACTGGTAACTGCAGCTCTTTAAGGACTGATGAAACTATACAATGAAGACTAACATACTAACATGTACTAGTAACTGCAGCTCTTTAAGGACTAGTGAAGCTATATTATGAAGATGGTAGACCATCATGTACTAGTAACTGCAGCTCTTTAAGGACTGGTGAAGCTATATAATGAAGATGGCAAACCATCATGTACTGGTAACTCCAGCTCTTTAAGGACTGATGAAACTATACAATGAAGACTATTAACATGTACTAGTAACTGAGGCTCTTTAAGGACGGGTGAAGATGGCAGACCACCATGTACTAGTAACTGCAGCTCTTTAAGGACTGGTGAAGCTATACAATGAAAACTAACCTACTGACATGTACTAGTAACTGCAGCTCTTTAAGAACTAGTGAAGCTATATAATGAAGTTGGCAGACCATCATGTACTAGTAAGTGCAGCTCTTAAAGGACTGATGAAACTATACAATGAAAACTAACCTACTAACATGTACTAGTAACTGCAGCTCTTTAAGGACTAGTGAAGCTATATAATGAAGTTGGCAGACCATTATGTACTAGTAACTGCAGCTTTTTAAGGACTGATGAAGCTATACAATGAAGACTAACATGTACTAGTAACTGCAGTTCTTTAAGGGCTGATGAAGCTTTATAATGAAGATGGCAGACCATTATGTACTAGTAACTGCAGCTCTTCAAAGACTGGTGAAGCTATATAAAGAAGGCTGACAGCAGACCAACATGCACTTGTAGCTGTAGCGCTTTAAGGATTGATGAAACTATACAGTGAATGCTGACATAGTGACATGTACTAGTAACTGCAGCTTTTTAAGGAGTGATGAAGCTATACAATGAATACTGACAGACCACGATGGACTATTAGCTGTGGCTCTTTAATCCACTACCTTGGAACCTTCATAGACTTGACCTATATTCCTATCATTTGCTCTCTTACACCAATATTTCTTCCTTCAACTGCTCGCTATGCCAACGAAAGTAAATATGCTTTATATAGAAATGGTAGCAAATATACGTAGTGACTCACATCCTTCAGAACTTTGATTTGGGTGGACACATCCTAAAACAGACTGGTCCCACACAGTATCTGGGACACACTCCTTGGTTTCAATCGTGGATCCAGCGGGGCTTCTGAAACATTTGTAGTAAGTCGACGAACAAGTCCCACCTGATACAAAGTGACCAGGAACCGTTTCTGCTGCTGGGCAAACGACTGTTGAAATAGAAAACAAAAAGATAGACATTTCCAAAAGACCCCACTCTCTTATCTTACCAGCCACACAAAGTGAAAGGCATTTCACAATGAACCCACTCTCTTATCTTACCAGCCACACAAAGTGAAAGGCATTTCACAATGAACCCACTCTCTTATCTTACCAGCCACACAAAGTGAAAGGCATTTCACAATGAACCCACTCTCTTATCTTACCAGCCACACAAAGTGAAAGGCATTTCACAATGACCCACCTCTTATCTTACCAGCCACACAAAGTGAAAGGCATTTCACAATGAACCCACTCTCTTATCTTACCAGCCACACAAAGTGAAAGGCATTTCACAATGAACCCACTCTCTTATCTTACCAGCCACACAAAGTGAAAGGCATTTCACAATGAACCCACTCTCTTATCTTACCAGCCACACAAAGTGAAAGGCATTTCATAGTGTCCCCACTTTCTTTTCTTACCAGCCACACAAAGTGAAAGGCATTTCACACTGACCCACTCTCTTGTCTTACCAGCCGCACAACATCGAAGGCAATTCAGAATGACCCCACTCTCTTATCTTGTCAGCCAAATGAAATGAAAGGCATTTCACAATGATGCGCGCTCTTTTATGTTGCCAGCCGCTCAAAATAACATTGTTACATACTAATGATCTTCAAATTCATATTCAATAACCCAGCACCTTGTCCTATCACTATATGATCTCAGGCCAAAAAGAAAACTATTCAAGTTTCCGGTTACTGAGGTAAATACTTTTGGTTCGGTAAGGTATGGTTTTTTTTGGTGTGTTTTATTCAATTATTTGTCAAACCGCACCCTGCAAAAACTGCACTGCCAGTTCCCCAAACTAAAATTTACACTGGGGTCACCTAATATAGTACTTGTCAATATAATACTTATTTCAAACTGTATCGATACTACTATCAGATCTGAGTTCAATGGGACCACGAGTGCGATTAAACAAACAAAAACAATTCTCAGAGCGGAAACAAAAATCGAGTAGGGGGGTTCGAGCAGGGTCGGTCGGCAACCGGAAACATTAAATTAGTCTTTTTTAGGCTTCTCTGTACAAGTGACTTACCATTAGGATCGGGTGCGCTTCCATCTCCTTCGACATATGAAAAAAATGAATAGCGTTAGAGGGGTGTTCATATGTCTAGATACATAATGACAACCTGGTTATAAATCAAAAAGTGAATTTTTCTTTTCAACTCTGACATATGCAAAACATGGAAAGCTACGTATGAACGTGGATTCTGCTATTGTTTGGAATGTTTTCTACTATTATTTGGAACGTTTTCACTTTGGTTTTCATTTCACAAAAGTGGTACCTATACACAGTTTCTGAGAAGGACCCATATATGGGCATCATGTCACTAACCTGGAAGTATTGGTAGAAGGCAGCAACTAAGCAATACTGACGCTGCAGCATACATCATCTGGAAAGGAAGAGCAGCATGCTAAAGACACCCCTTTCATTCTAGGCATTATCAATGAGCCTAACACATACCAGCATGGACCCAAAGCAACTATAACGCTTATAGTACATGACCCAGTGTATAACCACCCCCCACCCCCGGATAGCATCACCAGCAAGTCTACCGCCACTGCTTTTCACCAAACACACCCACAACATTTTAATTTGTGGGTAATTTGTCATTTTTATTCACCGAATAAAGTGGTGTTTTGATTTTCGGTTCGGAATTATATATTGGCAGAAAGCATTATTATCCTTGGGTGATGGAGTGGGGACCAAGGTTATGTAATAGAAAAGCAATGGGTGCCCCACTCGCTGTGTGACATATTAGGCTATGTGAAATATATGTTAATACATAGTGCCCAAGATTATGACGAGATATTCCTATATAAGAGACAGTTAATGTTTGGTGAAATGTTCCCTCTATCCATCAGTAAGGGTCCAAGTGGAGGAGAAGGACATTTTTTAATATATATATTTATTGTAACTTTCTGCAACTACCTGTTACCACAGGGCCGATAGGCAAGCACACCAGCCATTCTTTTGATTGACAGCTGCTCGTATTGGGGCATCGCCCCCCCCCCCCTAGGCTGTAGAGGGTGCCTGATTGGCTGGCTGTGGGAGGCCCAGTCACCTGCACCCCTTTGTCCCACCTGACCATGCAGGTCTCATTCTGATATTGATTATCCTATACACATTGCTCCAGACACTCTGAGCAGGGGAACTTCTGGATGCACTCTTGAAGTGAACACACTCTTCTCTTGGCCAGGAACACAGACACTCTGTCTGATGCTCCACCTTTCATATACAAACTGAGCTGTGTGCAACAACCATGGGACTCCAGTTCAATGGGCTGTAGGCACTGATTCATATACATACTAAAGAAAGTAATAAGGCTCTGTGTGGACAGAAGGTAAGGAGTCAGGGCGATAGGTCACTAGTAGGTGAACAGGAGTTGATGCCAATAAAGCACAACTTCTTCACTGTCAATCTGGCGTGACTTGTCTTCCCTTTCTGTCTTATGAGAGATACAGTAGATATATTACAAATGAGTTTGTTGGAGAGGGGCATCAGGTGTGAGCTGCCAGACAGTTATCAGAACGCATCTGGGAAGAGTTTCCCAGATAGCGCACAGCCGTTGGGCCAACGTCGGCCCGACGGCGGCCGCGCCGTCGGCCCAACGGTGGAAACTGCCGTCGGGCCGACGTTGTTTTGTCCAACCTCCCACCGGTGGCTCGACGACGGCTGCCGCCATCAACTCGACGGTGGGAGGTTGGACAAAACAACGTCGGCCCGATGGCACCAAACGCCATCAGCCCGACACAATATATTTATTCAAAATTAATAGAAAACCTTATAAATTTAATATAATCTTTTTGGTAAACATGTTTTCTATATGTGTACCAAGCGATTTGGTGTGGTTTTAGAGATATTTCACTTTTTCTATATAGGTTAGGTTTAGGGTTAGGGTTAGGGTTAGAGTTAGGTTTATGCTAGGGGTAGGGTTAGGGTTTAACTCAATTAAATACACCACACCACCTTTTAACAAATCGCTTGGGACACATATAGAAAACATCTTTACCAAAAATATTATATTAAATTTATAAGGTTAGGGTTCTTGATTTCTTTTAATTTTGAATGAAACTAATGTTTTCGGAAAAAACCAAGATGGTGGTGCTTCGTCAACATTCCGTAACGGATAATACGATTCAAATCGTAATAAATTACAAAACTTGTAGAAAATAATCTAAACGTATTAATAAACAAACCTGTTAAATAATTCCTTAAAATTCCTGCGATTTTTGGAGTTATTTGTAGAAAAAGAACGCTGCTCAATGATCGCATGTCCTCCACCGGCGACTCGAACCGGAAACCAAATTTAAAGAACTGCGCATGTGCGGATTACCACCGTCGGCCCGACGTTGGCTCGACGGTGGCCCAAATGTGCAAAATGAGTGAAAACCAGCGGCGGGAAACCACTGTCGGCCCGACGTTGGCTCAACGGTGGCCAAAATGTGCCAAAGATTGAAACCCAGTGGCGGACAACCACTGTCGGCCCGACGTTGGCTAGACGGTGGCCCAAATGTGCAAAAGATTGAAACCCAGCTGCGGGACACCACCGTCGGCCCGACTTTGGCTCAACGGTTGCCCAAATGTGCAAAGCGATTGAAAACCAGCGGCGGGCCATCACCGTGCAAAATGATTGAATCCCAGCGGTGGGCCACCACCATCGGCCCAACGATGGCCCGATGGTGGCAAATATGTGGCGACGGTGCGACCAATAGGCAACGTCGGCCCGATGGCTGTGTGCTATCTGGGTTGTGGTATACCCGGGGCTCAGACGGCTGGGCTTCCCATAATATTACATAGGTTTTGTACTGATACACTTTTTACTATTAAAAACACAAATAATTTTAAACAATTAAAACCCATGAATATTTTTAGCCTATTGTCTTTTACTTCCCGGTTGAGTGATATAGTCGATATATTTTGTTTGAACATTAAAAAAAGAGAAAAAAACATCTCGCCATGAATATGGCCATAGTAGCCGACATGGCGTAAACCCCCAAGTCACTCACTCTTTTTTTCTGCGCCAAGGCACTGATCTTCCGTTCATGTTATGCTATATTCATTCACGTCTAATAACATAGTCTAAAATAAACAAATGTTTGCTACAAACAAAAGAAAGAATAATGTAGTTACCCACCAATCTCGAAACTTTCTCTGCTCCTCTCTACCCCCTTCCCATCCCAACCAGCTTATAACAGCCCACACACTGTTAATCTACTACGCCATTAAAAACCTACCCAGCACATCCATCTCCTTTCCGCTATGAGCTTAAATCATAATGACCCTTGCGCTTACATTAATTAAGCTGTCATGCAAATTATCTCCAATACTATAAAGACTTGACGGTCCCTGTTCTGCCCGTGATTTATTAAACTACAGCGCCGCCTTCGTCTCGGTTCGCTGCACTCTTATTAGCCGGTGTAGTAATTTCAAAACACTACCCCACAAAAACACTACGGTAGTGTTGTCAACCTAGGTTCAAAACACTATGGTAGTGTTTTCAACCTAGTTGAAGGTAGGTTCAAAACACTACTGTGGCTACGCTCAAAACACTATCCTTAAGTTCAAAACACTACCTTTAAGTTCAAAATACTACTATAAAAAGGCTGTTATAATTGCTGCATGTTCATTTTCATTTGTAGTATGGTGAGGCAGTATGCAGTAGGGTGGGGCAGTATACATTAAGGTAGGGCAGTATAAAGTATGGTGGGGAAGAATGCAGTAGGGTGGGGCAGTATGTAGTAGGGTGGGGCAGTATGCATTAGGGTGGGGAAGTATGCAGTCAGGTGGAGAATTATGCAGTAGGGTGGGGCAGTGCGCAGTAGTGTGGGGCAGTATGTAGTAAGGTGGGGCAGTTGGGGTTGCTGTTATTGCTTATTGTTTTACATCCTAGCAACATGGAAGGTCATATCAGGACTGCTACTAATATGTGGTGCAGACAACGCAGTACTATCAGCATATGACCAGATGGGGTGGGCAAATGAGTTGAGTGTTTGTCCCCGGTTTTGGGAGATCGAGGGATCCGAACCCATCAGTTAGTGGGTTTGAACCCTGGTCGAGTCAAACCAATGGCTTAAAAATTTATACTTGTCACTTCCTAGTTGTGATATATGCGTAATAGACGTCTAGACACATCTGTAGATATGGTAATGAGATGACGTCATGGAACGTTTAGCCGGCGGTTCAGTGAGCCCTGGACGGGAATAAACCATTCAGTATCCAGAAGTCAAAGTGTTCAGACGTTGTACTTTCACATGGTGTCATATGAGGAAGAATGCCGCCCGTTAATACACTGCCGGGTTTGCGGCCGCCTGGTCAGCTTGTCCTCAGCAACAACGCAAGATCGAACTGGAAAACATGGATCAGAGCATATGACATATACGCCACTGCTGCAGGTGTCATATTGAAGACAGAACGAGTGCAATGCTGCATCTTTCTTCACGTCGCTGGCGAAGAAGCGCAAAATGTTTTTGCCAATATGTCCATCACGCTCGCTGACCGAGACAGGACCGGACCACTCACAGAAGCATTCCAGACATATTGTATATGCAAGTGCAGTTTGATAATAACAAGGTACGAGTTTATTTAACATAATTAAGCTACAGAAACTATGGTCACGTACATCACGATGCTAAGGTTCAAAGTAAAGGATTGCGAATACAGGTCAGTGGAGGAGTCGCTGTTGCGCGATCGGTTGGTGGCTGGCGTTAAAAACATTAATTTGCGTAACAAACTGCTGCAAACTGCTGAGTTAACTCTGGAGAAGTGTGTGAGTATGTGTGAAATGAGTGAATTCAGTTCGGATCTGTTGCAGGACACCAAATCAGATGTTGAGAGTAAGGACATTGATTTTCTTAAAAACTATGCTACTGCGCGTACCGGTGCACCAGTGGTCTGGTCATCGGCGTCGCCATCTTGGAAATCGCCATCTTGGAATTCTGATGGTGCCAGTGGAGGACAGTTCAAGATCCGCTGTCAGAACTTTGGATACGAACACCGCCGGGGAGTCTGCCCAGCGAAAGGCAAAGCTTGCATAGCCAGCAAGAAGATCGGGCACTTCGGTAAGGTCTGCAGGAGCAGACTTGGCAGAGTCAACGAGGTTACGGTTGAAGAGCCCGACTCTCACAATGCTGAGCAAGACCCGGATCCGACGGAGGTTAATGTTTTGACTAAGGATCTGTTTGTCGGTGCCGTTGACCGCGGTGCCGAGCAAGATGCCGAGTTGTGGTACGCGACTGTCCAAGGGAACGGTCGTCCGGAGAAGTTCAAGCTCGACACCGGGTAGGAGGCAAACGTGCTTCTGAGGAACGTCTTCGACAGAGTCGCTCCGGGGCAGCTGGCGAACACCAGGTGTTCGTTGGTGACGTCCTTGGGACATCGGATCACTCCTGACGGTGAGGCGTCGGTCGACGTGAATGGCAGAAACTTCAGGTTCCAAGTGGTGTGGAACTGTCAGCCTATTTTGGGGAAACAGGCTTGTGTGACATTGAACCTGTTGGTGCGTGTCGACGAGGTTCACTCTGCCGTGCCGACAAACATTTCCAAGTCGAGCGACAGTCCCAGCGCCCAGGCTGAACAGCTGGTTGGCGAATACAAAGACGTGTTTCAAGGTTTAGGTCTGATCAAAGCAAATGCTGTCATTCATGTTGATAAATCTGTACAACCTGTTATAGATCCGCCTAGAAGAATCCTATTTGCGATTCAAGGTAAAGTATGTAGTGAACTTGATCGCATGGTAGAGATGGGTTTAATAGTTGAGTAGGATGAACCTACTGAGTGGGTTAATTCTATAATTATCATGAAAAAAACCAAATAAGATAAGGATTTGTCTGGATCCGACTAAGTTGAACAAAGCGATAAAGAGAGGGCTTTTCCCTACCAAAGCAATTGACAAAATTATTGCCAAGACGGCAGATCCAAAATATTTCTCAGTTTTGGATGGAATGACAGGGTATTGGCAAATAGAATTAGGTGAGGAAAGTTTGCGTCTGTGCACATTTAAAACTCCGCAGGGCCGGTACAGGAACACCCGCCTGCCTTTTGGCATCAAAACAGCTGGTGACATTTTGTTCAGGAAATGCACCATGTCATGGGCGACCTACCCGGTATCGGGATGGTCACAGACGACATTTTGGTATACGGGTCAACAGTGGAGGAGCACAACTAGAGGCTCAAGGCCGTATTGGACCGAGCTAGGTCGGTAAATCTCAAATTAAACGAGACAAAATCTTTGCTATGCAAAACTACAGTAACTTACCCAACAGGGTGTGAAGCCTGATCCAGACAGAATACAAGCAACCCTAGACATGTCAGAGCCATGTGACAAACAAGGCATCCAAAAGTTCCTGGGCATGGTTGGGTATGTGCACTTCATACCTAACCACTGCGCACGCTCCTCACTAAGGATGTAGCGTGGCACTGGCAGACCGAACAGCAGGGTGCTTTTGATAAGTTGAAGGAGAAGTTGAGAACTGCTCCTGCATTGTCTTATTATAATGTAAACAAACCCATTGTCATTCAGATAGATGCCTGTCAGTCAGGTCTAGGTGCTGTGTTAATGCAAGAAAGCAAGCCAATCACACTCACATCGCGCGCGCTCAATTCAGCGCAGTGTGGTTACGCCATGATAGCAAAAGAAATACTCGCCATATGTTTCGGATGCCAGAAATTTCATGACTATATCTTTGGCAAGGAGGTTCAAATTCAAACGGACCACAAGCCGTTGGTGGCGATAATGCAAAAACCGATTCACAAACTTTTGGCCAAAATGCAGAGAATCCGAATGCATTTGCAAAAACTGTAATATTCAACTGTGTCATGCGAAGGGTTCTCTGATGTTTTTGCAGACACGTTGTCCAGAGCACATAGTGCTAATGTAGGTCACGATAGCCTGTTCGATGACACATTCTGCGTTGCCACAGTGGACATGCAATCATCAAGTTTGTTAAGTAAAATTGTCAGAGAGTATGAAAAAGATGTATCCATGTCCATGTTAATCACACACATTGAAGATGGGTGGGACACTACAAGCATGCAGACACCGCAGTGTCTTAGACAGTACATCCCACACAAAGACGAGTTAATGGTAGAAAACAATCTAGTCATGAAAGGCAATCGGGTGGTGGTACCTCTGAGTCTCCACGGTGAAATGATTGAGGCGTTACACGAAACGCACTTGGGCATAACGAAATCCAAGCAGCTAGTGCGAGACTGCATGTTCTGGCCTAACATAAACAAACAAATTGAGTAAAAGGTCAGTCGGTGTGACACTTACCAGAACAACCGGAAAAGTTTGCATAATGAGCCATTGATAAACCACCCAATAGCCTGTCAGCCATATGAGAAAGTAGGAGCAGACTTGTTTGAATTAAACCATAAAAATTACCTTATAACCGTGGATTATTACACAAAGTATCTTGAGGTAACATTGTTGAGTGATACGTCGTCTGTCACAGTCATTGAGGCGATGAAAGATAATTTTGCTAGGCAGGGTATTCCTAGTCAGGTCATTTCGGACAATGGTCCGCAATTTAAGAGCCATGAATACAGGGAGTTTGCACAACACTATGGTTTTAAAGCCGTGTATTCCAGTCCGCAATATCCATGAAGTAACGGCCAGGTGGAGAGGTTTGTGCAAACGGTAAAGGACATGCTGAAGAAATGCGCAAAAACAAATACAGACTTTCAGTTAGCTTTGTTAAACTATCGAAACACTCCATTGCCGGTCTTGAATGCATCTCCGGCTCAGCTGCTCATGAGCAGAAGGCTGAGAGGGAGGTTGCCGATGGCGGAAGAAATCTTGATACCCGAAACACAAAATCCGAAGAAAGTACAGACAGCGAAAAGACAGCAAAGCCAGAAAGTGTTTATTGACAAGAAAAGCGGTAAGCCGCACAAGCTATGAGAGTTGGGGACAATGTAAAATACAAGAATAATGCAGGAGAGTGGAAAAAAGGAGTAATTTTAGGTCGTACAGGTGTTTCAGGGAGAGAATATCAGATTTTGAATGAGTCAGGGAATATGTTGTACAGGAACAGGGTTCAGATTATAAGGGCGCCCGAGGGGAGGCAGCCCGAACCAGTCGAGCAGACACAAAGTAGGTCAGCGTCGCTGCCAAATGTAAACAGTGCAGCTAATCTAAGTAGGTCAGGTCGGGTGATTAGGCCGGCGAGCAGGTTAGACCTGTAGTGAGTCAGTCACGCTGAATATATATATACACACACAAACACATGTGCATGTTAGGCTTAAGTACTGTATTATCAGCTGCATTTGGTGTGTGTGTTGTACTATAATGGACAATATATCATATGGAGGCTAAGCAGCCGGACAGTCAGAGGACTTCAGTGCCATAGTGTGCTCAGACATTCGCTAGAACCTGTGGTTTAAGCTAAGTACACATATATGTTTGTATTATTGTGCTATTCATTTGACTGGGTATGTATATATAGTGATGGTCATTTTAAAACATTTCATGTTTCAGAAATACTTTGAAGGGGGGATGTGATATATGCGTAATAGATGTCTAGACACGTCTGTAGATATGCTAATGAGATGACGTCATGGAAAGTTTAGCCGGCAGTTCAGTGAGCGCTGGACGGGAATAAACCATTCAGTATCCAGAAGTCAAAGTGTTCAGACGTTGTACTTTCACACTAGTTGGGCACTCGGCATTACTAGGATAGAGCAAGGACTGATTCGCTCAGTGTCAGAATAATATGACTGAGTGGGATATCACTTCATGGTGCTGGGGGCCTGATTTCCCAGTGGGGCAGCACTATAAAGGTTTCCTAGAATGTGCACTGTCACAAGACGGTACCCGTCCTGATATGACCCTAGATTGCTTGTTTGTTGTTGTTTTACATCCTACCAACCTCTAAGGTCATATCAGGATGGGTACCGACTTGTGACAGTGCGCACTCATGCCACATTCATGGAATTCAAACGAACAAACTCATGGGTTCAGATCTCCAGATCTCACAAAACAGGAGATGGATGCTCTTCTCCTTCAGCCATCCCATCTGGTATTGTGGCCTTAGATGTTGCTAGGATGTAAAACAACAAACAAACTATCAACGTATACTAATACATGGTGCAGACGCTGCAGCACTATCAGCATATACTAATATATGGTGATGCTGTGTCAGGATAGTGTTTTGAACTTGGGAAGTGTTTTGTACGTATGTAGGCACTTAACAGTAGTGTTTTGGACGGCGTTATAAGGGTCTGTGCCACAGTGCACTGCACACACATATTTCTGAAGGCATACACTACACAACAGTCAATTTGTTACTTGCAAATGGATTACTATTGTGATGGATTTGACACAGTCATCCCTACATTTAGGAACACTGGTAAGTTATTCTTCAACTGATATTGCAATATTATGTATATATTATATATAATATTGGGGAGGGGGTTGTTGTGGTTATATACATATAACTTTATAAGTATGTGTATGTGTACATGTACATGCATAATCAAAAATATAATTAATAAAATATAAATGGAATATTATTTAGGGTAATGGCAGTGTTTGGTTAAAATCTGAGGGTGAAAGTGTCAGAGCTTAGGCCTCTTGCATTGGTGCAATAAGTCTGAGAGTGAAACAGACTATGCATGTGTTAACTTACCAGTGACAAATGGAGGACCACTCTACAATATGTAATGCAGTAATCTCTAAATACAGTATGTATTAACATATATATATACATACATTTATGTAGTCATATATATAGGTCTCCATATGTATATATGTGTACATATATGTAGATGTGAATGCATGTATATATAAAGACATATATATATACATAAGTGCATATTTATATATGTATATACACATAGGTATATGTATATTTATATGTATACACGTATGTATGTGTACATGTATATTTATATCTATATCCATATATACAATACATGTGTATATACATGTATATGTAAATCTAAAAATAATGCCAATAATAATTTAAATAATACGGTAATAAAAATGAAAATAATACTGATAATAAAGATGATAATAATAATAACAACGATGATAATAATAACGACAATGAAATGATAAAAATGGCAATAATACTTTATGTTACCCGACCTCACTTTACCCGACCTCACTTTACCCGGCTCCACTTTACCCGACTCTCCTTTGCCCGACCTGACCTTACCCCACCTCACTTCACCCGACCTGACATTACCCCACCTGACTTTACCCAACCTGACATAACCCAGCATGTCATTACCTGACCTGACATTACCCGACATGACATTACCCGACCTGATATTACCCGACCTGACTTGACCCGCCTGACTTGACCATACCTGACTGGAGCCAGCCTAACTTTACCCGACCTGACTTCACCCGACCTGACTTTACCCTACCCTACTTTACCTGAGTCTACTTTCTCTGACTCTACTTTCCCTGACTCTAGTTTACTCGACTCTACTTTACCCGACTCTACTTTACTCCAACCTGACTTCGGCGTCCCGGAAGTCACAGCCTTCTGTCACAGAGAGTCACGGTTAATGACGAATATAATGACGAATATAAATGAGGGGGACAGGACACTACATGTATATATATATATATATATTATATATATATATAATATATGTATATACATGGATATGTAAATCTAAGAATAATGCCAATAATAATTAAAATATTACCGTAATAATAACGACAATAATATCTAAATGATGTACAACTGTCCCCACAGGAACTCCCCCAGTGGCAAGTGGAAGTATAAGAGTGGGCCACAGACCAGCATATACCCCCATGGTTGACTGAAGGTTCATCTATTGTTTGGGATTCATGGCTATACCAACACAGTACTATCATGGGCAGTTCTGTCCTGTAGCCATGTGTTGTAACTACTGAATTATTTCCTAATATTCACTGTTAATTTACTCAATCCGGTCCCAACTAAATGTCCTAGGAAGATCCTGGAAATTAGATATAATTTTTTTGCTTTCTAGTGATGTATTCCAATATGAAAACTTCCCAAAACTCAGTGTGCCATAACCATATTTTTGAACCTGCTAACTAATCCTATATAAAATTCGACCTTGGAAATGGTACCGGGGGTCAAATGAAGTATTTAACCACCATAGCCCGATCGAGGTAAGCTCTCCAACCTGGTAATGTTTTGAACGTCCTACATCGGCCTCTGATAAGACCCATATGTGCATACATTACATATATTACATTTCTCTTTCAAAGAATCAAATAATATATTTAACAAGACATAATAGACATTCAGACAATATCAAGTATGACATTTCTCAATATTAGTTTGAGGTATAGGCCTACACGCGTGCAAAGTTAGACCATGTCTGCCCGTATTGTCTTTATGGTTTGTGTTGCGCTGTGTCTGGAACTTAATATATACTGTCTTTGAGCTGTATAATGTCCTGGGATAACAAGCTGAAATAGATACTTTGTTTTATGTACATGATTAGGTGACAAATGCTTAATAAGTGAACCAGTATCTAAATTAGATATGTAGAATCAAATCTAGATAATTGTTTTGGTTTTGAAAATTGTCATCGGACTATGCAATTTTAAAGGCAGATAAAAAGAGGAGACTAGACTGAAACCATATTTATTCGCTGGGAGAAATGTCTGCCCACATAATACAAAAGTAAAATTGTTGCACGGTAAAGTAAAGTGTTTTTTATTTAACAAAACCTGTAGAGCGCATTGATTTTTGTATTGTATCATCAGCTATTGGATGTCAAACATATGGTTATTCTGACATATTTCTTTAGAGGAAACCTGCTGCCACCACATAGGCTACTCTTTCCAATAAGCAGCAAGGGGTCTTTTATATGCACTTTCCCACAGACAGGAAGCAGATACAGCACATTCCACAGCCTTTGATAAACAAAAGGTGGACCACTGGTTGCAAATTGTTGCACATAGTAAGTTATTCAGTTAATGTCCACAGCTGCCCTGACTAGATCTCACATTTGGGGCCGAGTCTTTGATACATAGCCAGTGGCGATACCTATGACCACCATATGAAACCACGTTCTCAACCCTTCGGCCAGTAGCCAGGGAAAGGATACATATGTGCTTCAGCCTTTTTTCTTTCTTTTCTTTGTAAATGAATTGTTATTCATATATATGATCTATTATCAGTGCCGTTGGACTAGTCTTTCGGCCGTAAGCTCTACATGTATACAGGTATTTACACAAAGTTTTCTTTTTACATAATTTATTAACTGAATTAATGTGGACCTAAATATCGATTCAGTCTAGTCTCCTTTAAAGTTGCATAGTCCGATGAAAACATCAAGTTTTCAAAAACAAAACAATTATCTAGATTTGATTCTACATATCGAATTTAGAAACTGGTGCACTTAGTAAGCATTTGTTGACACACAGAAGGGAATACTGAAGCAATTGAATAGAACCTGTATTTGGTTGTGGATTCAGTTGTTTCTATGTATTATTATCTTTGGACCTAGCCAATTAGGTGCGTTCTAACAACAGACTTAAATCTTATATATGCGTTTAGGTTTCTAATCCCATGAGATAGACTGTTCCAAAACTTATATTCCCAACTATGCATTCTATCAATTCTGCTTCCAGACAAAAACATACTTATTAAATACCAGAAACCTACCTCTATAATGTTTTGCGATTTACCACAGGGTTCTACGATGCTTGGTGAAGTTCTGCTGTGTTGGACAATGTGGCTTTTGATGGTTGGTCTTGGTGGTTGCCCCCAGGCTTCGAAACTACTGCTGCCTCCCACCCTGTGTAGTCCGTTTTTTATTCAAATCGCTCCTGCACAGTCAGTCAGGTTGCGCAACACTGGGATTATTGGGGGGTGGGAGGTGGGGGTGGGGGAGGGCAGTTGAATACCTGACATATGAAAGCTATGCCCGGCCCCTGCTATGAGTCACCACCACCCCTCTGCTGATGGTTACCTAACACTTCCTAGATCAGTGTTGGCAAAATATAATGCATGTTGGGGTTTTGCATCCTGGGCACACCTAAGGTAATATCAGGACCGATTGTGACAATGTGCACTCATGGTGGCTTTATAGTGTTGTCCCACTGGGAGACCAGCCCGCTAGCACCATGACCTGATATCCTGCCAAAGCTTGTTTTCCTGATACTGAAGAAACCGCTCCTTGTCCTATCCTACTAGTGCTGAACGCCAGGCTAGGTAGTAACAAATGTACATTTTTTAAGTCATTGTTTTTTTTTGGTTGTGGTTCAAACTCCCGACTTCCGACACAGGAACCCAGCCAGCTCTCACACCGATTTGGCCATCCCGCCCAGTAAAAATATCATGTGCTACTGGCACTAATGACCTAACAACAATAATTACATCACACCTGTTGTCAGAATAAATCAATATTAAACTATTGATCAATATTATAAATTGCTCCAACAAAATATATGTGTGATGATCTAGTTAACTTATTTCATCTTGGTGATTTGAGGTAGCGAATCTTTAGTTAAAATTGAAATCACATTACAAAATGCACCAACATTTCAGCTCCACTGATAATTAACTATCGTATATAGTTATGTGTGTTATAGTCGCATAATCCGATAAAGAGTGTCACATTTTCCAGAAGAAAACACTCATGTAGATTTGAACCTACACATCCACCTTAGATACTGGTGCTCTGTAGCCCCCCCCCCCCCCCACCCTATTTGTTGCTGCAGAGGAGGGCAAGATATGTCAATTTATTAGAACCTGTTTCTATTGAAAATCCCGTCCTGATATGACCTTAGATGTTGCCAGGACGTAAAACTCCAACAACCAACCAGCTATTGAAACTTATAGGCACTAACCTATCCAATGAATGCCTATTAGAATCAATGGCAAAGAAGATATGAGGCCCCCACCATTCTGTATGCTAGCACTAAACTTATATACATGCTCAAACGATACCATATTAACAGTTTACACTATATACAGGTTGGGGAAACACCTGAATTGAGAGTCCGTTGGTACAATCGGGTCCGTTGATGTAATCTAGTATGTTAATTGGTAGGGTTTACTATAGGAAAATGTGTTTTTGGCTATATCCAGTGAACCTGTATTATGGGGTGATAAATATTTATATTAATAGAAAGAGCCAAATCTGCTCCACTAATTAAATAAATATTAGCCACATTTGGTGTTTCATTTAAGAGTAATTAAGGATTGAATTTACATTAAAACAGAAGGATTTTAATGTATTACTATTACATCTCATATCATGGTGGTTTTATTCAACTGGCAAATAATATTCATATCATTAAAGAAAACATCTGCTGGTTTTATATTCATGTGACCAGCGAGATCTGGTGATCATGTCCTAGCAAAATATGCCTTATATATGGCAGAATGAGTGTGTGCACACTGTGTGTTGTGTGTCTGCCACTGAGCATCCCCCCCCCCCCACACACACACACACATAGTGCATGGGTGAGCAACAGAGGCTGCCCTCCTCTGTGTGCAAACAAGGGTGGGAGGGGGTTACCATGGTTACTAATTAAGAGAGGGTGTGGTTGAGAAGCACACTGATATCAACACCAGCATCTCACCCCCCTACACACATTCCCCTCCTCACACCCATGCCTCACCCATTATCCTCCTCCCCTTACAAATCGCACATCTCACAGGGTGGGGGGTGGAAGGGGGGAGGGTCCGGCATGCACCTCGCCGGCCCCTTGTGCAGGGCGCGACCCACCACTCGGTCGTAGACATATATACATATATACATATATACATATATACATATATACACACACCCACACGACCAGACGGGATGGCCGAATGAGTTAGAGCATCCGTCTCCCATGCTGGTACATCGTGGGGCATGCACCTCGCCGGCCCCTGTGCAGGGCACGACCCACCACTCGCTCATAGACATATATACATATATACATATATACATTTATACATATATACATACATACATATATACATATATACAGATATACATATATACATATATACATATATACATATATACATATATACATATATACACACACACACACGACCAGACGGGATGGCCGAATGAGTTAGAGCATCCGTCTCCCGTGCTGGTAGATCGTGGGGTCGTGGGTTCGAACCCTGGTCGAGTCAAACCAATGACTTTAAAATTGATACTTGTTGCTTCCTAGCCAGGCGCTTGGCATTATTAGGATAGGGCAAGGACTGGTGTGCTCAGTGTCAGGATAATGTGACTGAGTGGGATACCAGGTCATGGTGCCGGCGGCCTGGTTTCCCAGTGGGACAGCACTATAAAGTCACTATGAATGCACACTCACAAGTCGGTACCCATCCTGATATGACCTTAGATGTTGCTAGGACGTAAAACAACAACAAACAAACAAACAAACACCCCCACACACCCCCAACGACCCCCTGCACAGTGACTGTGAGTGGGCATGTGTGTGTGTGTGGGGGGGGGGGGGGTCTGTATGGGGTGCATATCTGATGTGTTGGTTGGAGGTCTGTGTTTATGGTAGAGAGGCTAGATAGTGGACTTTTGTACTTACTCCAGTGCTCTACTGCCCTCTACCCCTCCCTACCCTCCCCCCTCACCCCTCCCCCTTTACATTTCTACTGATTGTGTGTTATGGGGCTGTCACACTACGACGACAAGGGGCTGACGACAGCCCAGCGACTTGGATTTTGTGAAAACCCGATGACATATGCAAATTCGGGCCAAGTTGGACGACAGTGCTGCGACAATGCCGCCCCGCCCCCCACCAAAGTGAAGCAGTTTCCATGAGAAATATGAAGAATGGGACGGTGCAAACATGTAGGTTTATGCGGCGGACCTGTTAGGTGTGTGTGTGGGTTGTTCGTAACCTTACGACGGTTACCGGTTGCAGAACTGCAACATTATAGAGAGGCTCCGATAAATCGGCCCAGTCTTTGGTTAAGACATGTCTTCTGCGGAGGAAGTGGTCTCAGAGGAAGTGTTATGAAGGCTGGGACATCCTTCACGACGTAGTGACGACGGGGCGCCGGGTGGCAGCGGATCTCTCCGTGCCGTATGTATGTAGTAGAGCTGTATGGTGTGTGTAGTGTAGTGTAGCACTTGCATCCGGTCAGCAGGGGTTCGAGGAAGGCGGGCAAAGGTGGGAGCAGCGGTCGTTCCAGCAACAAGAACCAGACAGAGAAATTGTAATAGGTCAAGGGCCCCACCCAAGAACACAACAACCCTGGTTAGGGGAAGAAGTGAGCCTGGGAGAAATCGAATGGGCAGATCTAGGAAAGAGAAATGAGGAGAGTTGAGTCAAAGGCCCGTGCCTATCTGCCCTATGGTGACCAACCGGCGAGCCATAGACACGGACAGAGTAAGGGTAGAAAGTGAAAATGCCGGCAGGCACCCCCTCCTGGAACTCTTTTCAGACATATCAAGGAGGTGTCCGGCCGGCAGAGAGGTGATAGAGAGAGGTGTGGACGAGGTGCGGTCCGGATAGCAAGTCGCTATCTGTTGATGATGATATGGGGTGTTCGTAACCTTACGACGGTTACCGGTTGCAGAACTGCAACATTATAGAGAGGCTCCGATAAATCGGCCCAGTCTTTGGTTAAGACATGTCTTCTGCGGAGGAAGTGGTCTCAGAGGAAGTGTTATGAAGGCTGGGACATCCTTCACGACGTAGTGACGACGGGGCGCCGGGTGGCAGCGGATCTCTCCGTGCCGTCTGTATGTAGTAGAGCTGTATGGTGTGTGTAGTGTAGCACTTGCATCCGGTCAGCAGGGGTTCGAGGAAGGCGGGCAAAGGTGGGAGCAGCGGTCGTTCCAGCAACAAGAACCAGACAGAGAAATTGTAACAGGTCAAGGGCCCCACCCAAGAACACAACAACCCTGGTTAGGGGAAGAAGTGAGCCTGGGAGAAATCGAATGGGCAGAATCTAGGAAAGAGAAATGAGGAGAGTTGAGTCAAAGGACCGTGCCTATCTGCCCTATGGTGACCAACCGGCGAGCCATAGACACGGACAGAGTAAGGGTAGAAAGTGAGAATGCCGGCAGGCACCCCCTCCTGGAACTCTTTTCAGACATATCAAGGAGGTGTCCGGCCACCTGTAAGGAAGCAGTCTTCATATGATATATGAAGAAATGGGACGGTACAAACATGTGTGTTAGACTATGCGGCGGACCTGTGAGGAAGCAGTCTTCATGAGAAATATGAAGAATGGGACGGTGCAAACATGGCTCATGATAGTGAGTGTGATAGTGAGTGTGATAGTGATAGTGAGTGTGATAGTGAGTGTGATAGTGAGTGTGATAGTGATAGTGAGTGTGATAGTGAGTGTGATAGTGAGTGTGATAGTGAGTGTGATAGTGAGTGTGAGTGTGATAGTGAGTGTGAGTGTGAATGTGAATGTGAGTGTGAGTGTGTGTGGTTTATCGCACACACAGAGACACAACAGAGACACACACAGACACACACACAGACACAGAGACACACACACGAAGCAGTTTCCATGAGAAATATAAGAATGGGACGGTGCAAACATGGCTCAGTTTAGCTTGCTTTGAGGGATGTTAGGACCGTCCCAAATATGAAGACTGCTTCCTAACAGGTCTGCCGCATAAACCTCTGTGTTGTGTCTCTGTGTGTGTCTCTGTGTCTCTGTGTGTGTGTCTGTGTGTGTGATAGTGATAGTGAGTGTGATAGTGAGTGTGATAGTGAGTGTGATAGTGAGTGTGATAGTGAGTATGAGTGTGATAGTGAGTGTGATAGTGAGTGTGATAGTGAGTGTGAGGGAGTGTGTGTGGTTTATCGCACACACAGAGACACACACACACACAGACACAGAGACACAACACAGAGACCATGCGGCGGACCTATGAGGCTGATGACTGATATGGGGTGTTCGTAACCTTACGACGGTTACCGGTTGCAGAACTGCAACATTATAGAGAGGCTCCGATAAATCGGCCCAGTCTTTGGTTAAGACATGTCTTCTGCGGAGGAAGTGGTCTCAGAGGAAGTGTTATGAAGGCTGGGACATCCTTCAAGACGTAGTGACGACGGGGCGCCGGGTGGCAGCGGATCTCTCCGTGCCGTCTGTTTGTAGTAGAGCTGTATGGTGTGTGTAGTGTAGCACTTGCATCCGGTCAGCAGGGGTTCGAGGAAGGCGGGCAAAGGTGGGAGCAGCGGTCGTTCCAGCAACAAGAACCAGACAGAGAAATGGTAAAAGGTCAAGAGCCCCACCCAAGAACACAACAACCCTGGTTAGGGGAAGAAGTGAGCCTGGGAGAAATCGAATGGGCAGATCTAGGAAAGAGAAATGAGGAGAGTTGAGTCAAAGGACCGTGCCTATCTGCCCTATGGTGACCAACCGGCGAGCCATAGACACGGACAGAGTAAGGGTAGAAAGTGAAAATGCCGGCAGGCACCCCCTCCTGGAACTCTTTTCAGACATATCAAGGAGGTGTCCGGCCGGCGGAGAGGTGATAGAGAGAGGTGTGGACGAAGTGCGGTCCGGATAGCAAGTGGACCTGTGAGGATTGATTGATATTGATATGGGGTGTTCGTAACCTTACGACGGTTACCGGTTGCAGAACTGCAACATTATAGAGAGGCTCCGATAAATCGGCCCAGTCTTTGGTTAAGACATGTCTTCTGCGGAGGAAGTGGTCTCAGAGGAAGTGTTATGAAGGCTGGGACATCCTTCACGGACGTAGTGACGACGGGGCGCCGGGGGCAGCGGATCTCTCCGTGCCGTCTGTATGTAGTAGAGCTGTATGGTGTGTGTAGTGTAGCACTTGCATCCGGTCAGCAGGGGTTCGAGGAAGGCGGGCAAAGGTGGGAGCAGCGGTCGTTCCAGCAACAAGAACCAGACAGAGAAATCGTAATAGGTCAAGGGCCCCACCCAAGAACACAACAACCCTGGTTAGGGGAAGAAGTGAGCCTGGGAGAAATCGAATGGGCAGAATCTAGGAAAGAGAAATGAGGAGAGTTGAGTCAAAGGACCGTGCCTATCTGCCCTATGGTGACCAACCGGCGAGCCATAGACACGGACAAAGTAAGGGTAGAAAATGAAAATGCCGGCAGGCACCCCCTCCTGGAACTCTTTTCAGACATATCAAGGAGGTGTCCGGCCGGCGGAGAGGTGATAGAGAGAGGTGTGGACGAAGTGCGGTCCGGATAGCAAGTGTGGACATGTGAGGTAGGGTAGGTGTGGGTTGTTCGTAACCTTACGACGGTTACCGGTTGCAGAACTGCAACATTATAGAGAGGCTCCGATAAATCGGCCCAGTCTTTGGTTAAGACATGTCTTCTGCGGAGGAAGTGGTCTCAGAGGAAGTGTTATGAAGGCTGGGACATCCTTCACGACGTAGTGACGACGGGGCGCCGGGTGGCAGCGGATCTCTCCGTGCCGTCTGTATGTAGTAGAGCTGTATGTGTGTGGGTAGTGTAGCACTTGCATCCGGTCAGCAGGGGTTCGAGGAAGGCGGGCAAAGGTGGGAGCAGCGGTCGTTCCAGCAACAAGAACCAGACAGAGAAATTGTAATAGGTCAAGAGCCCCACCCAAGAACACAACAACCCTGGTTAGGGGAAGAAGTGAGCCTGGGAGAAATCGAATGGGCAGATCTAGGAAAGAGAAATGAGGAGAGTTGAGTCAAAGGCCCGTGCCTATCTGCCCTATGGTGACCAACCGGCGAGCCATAGACACGGACAGAGTAAGGGTAGAAAGTGAAAATGCCGGCAGGCACCCCCTCCTGGAACTCTTTTCAGACATATCAAGGAGGTGTCCGGCCGGCAGAGAGGTGATAGAGAGAGGTGTGGACGAGGTGCGGTCCGGATAGCAAGTGACCTGTGAGGAAGCAGTCTCCACATGATATATGAAGAAATGGGACGGTACAAACATGCGTGTTAGACTATGCGGCGGACCTGTGAGGAAGCAGTCTCCATTTGATATATGAAGAAATGGGACAGTACAAACATGTGAGTGTGAGTGTGATAGTGAGTGTGATAGTGAGTGTGATAGTGAGTGAGTGCGATATTGAGTGTGATAGTGAGTGTGATAGTGAGTGTGATCGTGAGTGTGATAGTGAGTGTGAGTGTGATAGTGAGTGTGATAGTGAGTGTGAATGTGAGTGAGTGTGAGTGTGTGTGGTTTATCGCACACACAGAGACACAGAGACACAACAGAGACACACACACACAGACACACACACACAGACACAGACACACACACAACACACACAGACACATACAGAGACACACACAGAGACAAAGAGACACACACAGACACATACACACACAGAGACGCACACACACAGACACACAGACACACACAGAGACACACACACACAGACACACCACTACACACACACAGACACACACGAAGCAGTTTCCATGAGAAATATGAAGAATAGGACGGTGCAAACATGTAGGTTTATGCGGCGGACCTGTTAGGAAGCAGTCTTCATATGATATATGAAGTAATGGGACGGTACAAACATGTGTGTTAGACTTTGCGGCGGACCTGTGAGGAAGCAGTCTTCATGAGAAATATGAAGAATGGGACGGTGCAAACATGTAGGTTTATGCGGCGACAGCTTAACGACAAAGACGACACCGTAACGACACCGTAGCGACAGCCGAACGACATAGTCTGTCGCCGGGTGTCGTCGAGGTTTTTCAACATGGCCAAAAACCCGACGACAACCCGGCGACAGTGGAGAAACTGGAGGTGTCATGGAGGTGTCGCGGAGGTGTCGCGGCGACACCCGAACGACAACATAACGGCACCGTAGCGACAGCCGACGACAGAGCAAAATTCAATTCAATTCAATTCTTTTATTTTAACTCTCTGCAAGGTATGTTTACAATAAATTGAGGTGATACAATAAATGCATACAAATTCCTTACAGACAGAAAGGATCCCAGAAAAGCGATGCTTATCTAGCTGGTCTCCATGATGTGAATGAACAAGTGATGACAATAACAAATTATTAAACTTAAGCTACATTTTTAACTAATGATTATGATGAGCTACTGATGCGTCTCTTCACAGTTAGTAAAAAACAAAGTAATGATAGGAATATTATATGGATATTGTGTCATGGATTCATGTACTTACATGCAGTATCAGTAGTTATTTTGCATGTATGTTAATAGGGGTATTATATATATTCTTTACTGGTAATCGATTTAGTATGCATTGAGATAGCTTATCTTTAGTTTTTTACAGAAGTTTTTCAAAGTTTGAAGGTTTCTAATCTCTACTGGTATTGAGTTCCAGATATTGGTTCCTTGGTTTTCAGTTGTTATTTTGCCATATTTGTTTCTAGTGTGTTTGTGATGTATGTTATTTATCTGTCGTGTGTTATGGGAATGGACCTGATTGTTTTCTTTGAAGAGATTATCAAATATTTCAGGGAGGAGGCCATTCTTTTGCTTGTAAACAAATTTTGCAATGTATATTTTATAAATGTCAGTTACCATAAGTAAGTCCAGGTCTTTATGAAGTGATTTAGTTGGGGTGAGATAGTCTTTGCTATACAGTATTTTCAAGGCTCTGTTTTGTTGTGTCTGTATCTTTTTTAGGGTTGATGATTTGGCTCTCCCATACACCTCTATACCATACTGGATTTTGGAGTAAACGTATGCATAGTATAGTAATTTTTTATTTTCCTCATGTACCCGTCGTCTGATTATTTTAAATGAGTTAGCCGTTTTAATTATTGAATTATTTAAGTCATCAATATGTTCATCCCAGTTGAGGTTCTCATCTAGAATTATACCTAGGTATTTCACAGAAGGGACTCTCTTTATTGTGTTATTGTTTATCTTTATGTTGTTTAGGTAATCAGGAATGGTTGTACTTCTGCTTTTAAATATTGTGTAGCATGTTTTGTTCAGGTTTACTGTTAATTTGTTATCATTGCACCATGTAAATATGTCTGAAAGGAATGTTTTAATTGAATGTTTTAGTTGTTTGGGTGAATTTGAGGTTATGAAGCCGTTGGTATCATCTGCAAATAACCTTGTTTTGACATCTTGTTTTGTACAGTTGACTATATCATTTGTGTAGATCAAAAATAGGAGAGGTCCCAGGACAGAACCTTGGGGGACACCATTGCTGATTGAGTTTAGCTTGGATCGTTTACCGTTTATGTATGTAAATTGCTTTCTATTGCTTAGGTAACTCTCAAACCATTTAAGTCCCTGGCCTCGAATTCCGTTGTGCCTAAGTTTTGAGAGTAGGATGTCATGGTCTACGGTATCAAATGCTTTGCTCAGGTCTAAGTAGACTCCTGCAACATGTTTCCCATTTTCAAGGTCTTGTAGTATGTTGTCTAAGATTTCAGTCAGAGCCATTATTGCTGAGTGATTCTCTCTAAATCCAAATTGGTATTTGTATAATATTTTGTATTTGTTAAGAAATTGGTAAACTCTTTTGTACATTAGTTTTTCCATTAATTTGTTTAGGGTACTGAGTAGGCTGATTGGCCTGTAGTTATCAACTAGGTATTTCTCATTTTTCTTATGGATGGGTATTACTTTTGCAACTTTGAGATTTTCAGGAACAGTAGCATTTGCAAATGATAGGTTTATTATGTGGGAGATAGATGGTGCGAGTAGAGTGTCACACTCTTTGATTATTTTTGGCGAGATATTGTCATGTCCGCTTGACTTATTAGGATTTAGTTTCTTTATTTCTTCTAGGGTTTCTTGTTCATTGGTGGGACTAAGAAAAAAACTATGTGAATTTGGGTGTTTAAGATATTGCTTGTGTGCTATGCTATTACTGGTGTGTTTTGCTGCAAGTTTTTCACCAATTGAACAGAAGTGTTCATTTAATGTGCTGGCGATATCTTCATTGTTTGTCATTGTTTTATTGTTATAGATTAGCTTGTCAATTTGATTTTTCATTTTTGCTTTATGTGGGTTGATGATGTCTCCAAAGATTTTCCAGAGCGTATAAAGGTTTTGCTTCTCGTTACTGACTAGTTCTTTATAGTAGCCTTCCTCTGCTGATCGTAGACAAGTGATTAGTATATTCTTATATTTTGTGTGTTTTATTCGGTTTTCAGCTGTTGGGTTGAGTTTGTATGTTTTGAAGTATCTATCTTTTACTGCTATACAAGTTTTAAGGCTTGATGTGATCCATCTTTTATCTTTTGCTCTTTGTCTTGATAGTTTTGTTAGTGGGAAAGCTGCATTAAATGCTGTGTTATAAATCTGGTAGAAGATGGTTAGGGCTTTGTTTACTTCAGTTGCTTTGTAGTATTCTTTCCAGTCTGAGGTTTCAATAAGGTCTTTGAATTTAGCCATGTTTTTCTCCCCAAATATTCTAGTAATGGGTCTGTCCTGTTTTTTAATGGGGTTGTGAGATTGAATTGTTATAAAGTTGGGTAGATGGTCAGTGATATCGCAGTAAATATTTCCTGTGGATATATTCTGATTACTTTTTATTACATTGGCATTTATTAGTATATGATCAATAAGTGAAATTTGGTAGTCTACTATTCTGGTTGGTAATGTGATGGTGGGGATGAAGTTTTGCTCAAGTACTGTTCTAAAGAAGTTATTGACATGGTTATTCTGTTTTATTTTTAGTCCATCAATGTTTAGGTCCCCTGTTATTATGCACTTTTTGTTTTCCAAATTAATTTTCTTCATGTTGTTTTCAAGTTGTTCAGTGAAGTGTTTGAGGCATTCAACACTACTGCCTGGGTGTTTATAGATGACCCCTATTATGTAGTCATCCTTTTTATTTGGAAAGTTAGTTTCAAGCCATTGGGCTGTCGTCGGCCTTGTCGTCGTAGTGTGACTGCCACATCACACACCTGGTGCTCTGCCATAATGATTTGGCTCTCCACACACACACACAAACACACACACACATGCACAGACCCAGCTGCATGAACCTGATTTCATCTTAGCAGGTCCTGACCGGTATCAGGCTGGGTGTGGGGTAGCTGCAGGCTTGTGGCTAAGATGTTTACACAAGCTATGCACGAAAATACATACATATACATAAATATAGATGTTTACATGTATGAATCTATATATGTATGCATGTGTGTATGTATGTATGTATGTATGTATGCATGTATGTATGTATCTCATTGTATGCCTCCATCATTCACTAGCAAATTGTCCTAACAAATATTGTAATAAAATAAAATATCACATGTGTGTTCTTCAACCCCTCATCTGTGCTAACTTAGGTCACCCACACCCTGTCTTAATTAGTAACCATGGTAGCCCCCTAGGGGAGAGGCGCTGGTGAGGGTGGGGATGGGGAGAGGAGGATGCACTCAGGACTGACCAAGGGCTGACCAAGGGTTCAGTGACAGACACACAGCACACATTTAATGTAAATTCAATCCTTAGTTACTCTTAAATAAAACACCAAATGTAGCTGATAGTTACTTAATTGGTGAAGCAGGTTTGTCTCTTTCTAGTGATATCAATATTTATTACCCCAACAAACAGGTTCACTGGATATAGGTGATAACACATTTTCCTATAGTAAAGCCTACCAATTAACATACTAGATTACATCAACGGACCCAATTGTACCAACAGACTGTCAATTCAGGTGTTTCCCCAACCTGATAATTGATTCTCCAGCTTGGAATTATCTGATTAGTGTTGACCTTAAAGCACTAATTAATACTAACACAACAATAGAATGGTCAATGGAGCTACTACATTGGTATTTTCCACACTCGTATGTGAGACTGGATGGCTGTGTTTTGGGGAAACTGGACCTACTTTAAAACACTGGTTGACTGGAAACCTATTTAATTCATCTAGACTTATATTTGTTGGGGCATTGGGGCGGTGGGACATGGGGGTTGAGAACTGTGCTGAGGGAAATTGGAGGATAAACAAAATAGCTGATGTCAGGAAGCCAAGCTTCCTCTAAGCGATTTAAAGGGCCTCCCTGGATTTAAGATTGGCCACCTGAATGTATGCATCTTAACTCATAAGATAGTATAAAGTCGCCATGAGTGCACATTCAGTCCTGATATGACCTTAGATGTGCCCAGGATGCAACACCCCAACAAGCATTATATTTTGTCAACACTGATCTAGGAAGTGTTAGGCAACCATCATGAGAGGTGGGGCGTGGTGACCCATAGCAGGGCGTAGCTTCTATATAACAGGAATTAAACTATATATGTGCTCCAGTTTCCCCGCTCATTAGCCCTCCACTGCTTCCCCAGCAACTGACCTGGATTTGGTTGGCTGTGTGTATGTGTGGGTGGGGGTGGAGCGAGTGGCTGGGGAGGGGGCATGCAACAAGGTGGGGAGGTCATGATGTCCTCACCACCCATACTCATACAAACACACACATATACACACATACACAGTCACGCACACTCACACATATACACACGCACACACATAAGCCTACACATATACACAGTCACATACACTCACATACATACATATACACACTCACACACACACTCTCACACACAGTCACACACATATACACACACCCAGTTAACGGCTGACAGGCTGTTAAATGTCAGTAAAGTAGTGAACAATCCACTAGGTAAAGAGGTCATTAAGCGGAAGGTGGATAAGTACGGAGAAAAAGAAATTCCCACTGAGCATTTGTTAGGTGAGAATTTAGGCGACAAGAATAATCATTAACAGTGCGAGGGCCGCAGATACGGTAATGAACACATCATTAGCCCTGAAGAAGTGGAAGCGTCGTTCAGACTATTTCACTCACCCAGCTGGTGGGAGACGATTCAGGGGTCAGTACCTAAGGGGCCGAAGGGGGCAGTCACGAGGTATGCCATACCCAACATGGAATCCCCATTAGGGCAATCAAGGCCAGACCTATAATTTACGAAGGCGGCGGAGGAATGCGTAAATCGGTCTTCATCAAGCATAAAAACATTTGGTATCATTCACATGTCATTTCAGGTCAATCATTTACAGGTTATTTCAGGTCAATTGGTCACTTTCGGATCACTCCCCCCCCCACAGAGTCATTTCTTGCAGTGTCCTTTTTTTCTGATGGGCGGGGCTCAAACCCTCAAACAAGCCCTCGTACCTTATTTTAGGTGTGGGAGGGTGGGTGGGTGAAGAAAGTGTGGAGGCAGTCCATGTCGATCGGGAGCAGTAGTAGAAGTGCGGAGTGGACAGGGGTTTGAGTTTGAATCTTGGGCGTGTGACCACGTTTTGGCGGGAAGTCTGCAGCCGGGTCTCTAAGGCTAGTTCGGGTTTTTTCCACAAGGTGGGTCCACCATAGCGTACCCACCCCTCCACCCGAAAATTACCCATGTTTCGAATAACATGCACAATTTACGAAGGTGGAGGCGGAATGGGTTAAATCGGTCTTCATCGAGCATAAAAACATTTGGTATCATTCACATGTCATTTCAGGTCAATCATTCACAGTTTATTTCAGGTCAATTGGTTACTTTCGGATCACTCCCCCTGTGGTTAAGCAGCCATTAGCAGTCGGCCCCAAGGGGACGCCGGGGCCTCGGCAGGGCCACGGCGGAGGCACGGTGGGGCCGCCAGCGGCCACACAAGGAATTTCCTCAAGTAATCCCACACACTCAGGTGAGTGAACAAGTAACAGTTGAGATGAGT
Organism: Branchipolynoe longqiensis; assembly: GCA_030323885.1. Lineage (NCBI taxonomy): Eukaryota > Metazoa > Annelida > Polychaeta > Phyllodocida > Polynoidae > Branchipolynoe > Branchipolynoe longqiensis. The sequence goes on along the minus strand of CM059189.1, from coordinate 14,174,864 downwards.
GGTTACCCCGAGTTTACGCCGGAGATTATTACTAAATTTATAAACAATGGGAAAGAAATTACTTCTGATGCTTGGATTATAAATTGTGTACAACAAGGCTTACAAATACCTTTTCTTGAAGAGCCTTTACAGGTGTGGACTCCACACCCATTCAGAATGGGGATGGAGGAAGCACGTTTTATTGAACATGAGTTAAAATGTTTGTGTGATAAAAATGTTTTTAAATTAGTAAGGCCGTTGCCGAATCAATGGATTTCGAAAATATTTTTACGACCTAAGCCTAATGGTAAATTTTGTATCACTGATTCGCTATGAACATTTAAAAATGTATAGCTTGAACACAGCGTTAGACTTGATAAATCTGGGCACTTGGATGGCTAGTGCTGATTTAACGGACGCCTATTACTCCATACCTATCTATGAGTCACATAAAAAATACTTGAGATTCTGGTGGAAAGAGAATCTGTATGAGTATCAAGCATTGGCGCATAATTCCGAATTGTGGTTGATTCAGGGGAAGCCGGAGACCCACCACACACCTAGCGGATTGGACGAACACTACCCTGACCTCCCCCCGCATCGGCATTCGGATTCAAGTCTTCACGCTGTCCCATTTCAAACCCAAGGAGACAGCCTACTTCCTCCCTGGCACCCACGACCCGGCACCCGCGAAAAATCAGAGCACCCAATTAATAAGGATCAAAATGCAGTGCACACGACGAACCTCACGACCCATAGGTAGGCCTGCGAAGCGAGCCATACGGAGGCAGAGATTGGAACCAGAGGAGGAGCAGCTCAGCGGGTCCGCTCAAAATGGCGGTGAGGACGCGTCCCCGACGCACCGGTGGCTCGCGAAACCCAAACGGCCCGCAGCCGCCACCAGAACCCAGAAACGCCAGGAGGAAATGATGGTCCGCATGCAGCAGACCATGGACGCCATGGAGGCGAGGTGGAGGTGGGTGGAGGAGCACGTCCTGCACCAGGAGAAGGCCCTCGCGGAGGCGGCGGCCCCCGCCGGGCCCGCTGCCCCCCCCCCTCAAGAACTGCCAGAATCGCCCGCCCTGGGCACTTTCCCCGGGCTCCCCGGCCTACCTCCTCGGCGACCTGGACGGCGAAATCCCTGAAGCGGACATCTCATGGGAAACACCCCCTCCATTCAGGCCCCGGCAGGAGTGACAAACCCAGGCAGCTAGCACGGATATGCCACCCTGCCGCCCCATGCCCGGGCGCCGGCAACACTACCACCACCACGACAACCGATACCGCAGCCCGCATTCTACGGCAGAGGAAGCCGTACGGTTCATCACGGCCGTCGCGGATGCCAAGTCCTACAGGCGAAAGAAAGGTATTTCTTCCAAATATCTCTTTCCTTACGACTTAATCGAACGGGGTGACGAGGGCAAGTCGGTGAAGAAGGGCGAAGCCACACGCGAGGAGTACACGCTGGGCCTCAAATGCCTGGAGACCCAGCGTGGCTTCCCCTCACATGCCCTGGCGGCCCTCTCGGCCCACCAGGAAGCCGTAGCACAGGATAACTCCACCTTGCCATGGAACATCATACGACAGTACTCCGAAGAAATCTTCACTCGGATAGCTGACGGTCGCCTCCCCCATAGGTGGCGGGACGCCATGGCGATCACGGCGGTGAGGATTGATATTATCGCCATGGCGGGACACACCGTGGCTGCGGCGAATGGCACTACGGCCGAGACGGCCAGGACGGCAAAGGCGGGCCCGGTGGCCAGGAACATGTACGACTGGGTGGCTATGTGCGCACCCTGTATGGCTTGGAACTGGAACCCGGAGTCGTGCGACAAGGCGCTCAAGAGCGAGTCACACAGCACAGGAAGCCAGAAGGTGGCGCACGTGTGTTGATACTGTGCCAATGTGCGGCGCATAATCACGAACCAGGCCGAGGCGGCATGTTATTCAAAGCGCTCCAGGGAAAAGGGGGCGGTAAAAAAGACATCAGCGTTTTTTTTAGGAGGCAGGCGGGGCGGGCACCTTGCACCTTCCCCCGCCCCATACGGCACACAAAATTGGAACGTCCCCGGCAAGCAACTTGGCCTACGGCTCCCAAGGCACCCAAGATAAACAAACCCACACGCGCGCCGACAGCCTCGCGGAGGAGCCACCTGGCTTCCCCTCCCGGCGCGCGGCCCGTGACATCACTGGGATTCCCCCCGGTGTCGCCGCTCCGGCTCCTGGTCTCCGGCCCCGGTGTGGAGGTGGCCCCGGCGCGCCGGCGACCAGCGCGGGTTCCCCCCCTCATTTGCATAGTGACATACTTAGCGACTCCGCTGGTGCCCCGGCGGTGGCCCGTGGCTCCCACTACCCGGCCCGCCCGCCTGATGACCGGCCGGCCACCAGCGGTAGGAATTCCCATGGGGAAAACCCCTGTGATGTCACGGTAGGCTATCAAACGTCAACAAACCCAGATAGCCCTCCCTCACCGTACATGACGTTCGTCCGCTGCCTCAGAGCCAGCGCTGCCTCAACCCCCCTCCACCCGGCGTCTGGCCCGGCTGCCCGCCCCCCAGACCGCGGGGGCCTTTCGGAGCCAGTCGATGCAGTGATAGACAGCCTACACCAACAGTCACTCCCGGTCGAGCCGCGGTGTGGCCCATCCCCGCGCCAATACAAAGAAACGCTCGATGCTATTTGGCCAGTCACTTCCGGCACCGCCTGGAGCCGCTACCCCGCGTACGCGGTGGCCTACGACGCCGCCCGGGCCGCGGCCCTCCCAAACTTGTTGGCCGCCCGCGTCCCCATCTCCTCGGGTCTTAACATCGATGCGTGGAGGTGAACCCTGGTCGATCACCCAGACACCACCTTGATCGACCAGCTGGAATTCGGGTTCCCGGCTAACTACTCTGCCGCGACCCACCCCCCACGCCAACCTACTACAACCACCGGGAGGACCCGGCCTACGCCCATTGTATCACCGACTATGTCGCCCGGGAACTCGAGCTAGGCGCCCCCCTTGGCCCCTTTGAGGTTCACCCCTTCTCCCCTTGGGCACAGTGCAGCCCAATTATGACAAGGCCTAAGGCTGCTCCCGGCAAGAGGCACATCATTGTGGACTTGTCATACCCTCATGGAAGAAGCGTAAACACAGGGATCTCCCGGGGCGAGTACCTCGGCTTTCCCGCCACCTACACCCTCCCCTCCATCGCCGACCTGGGGCGAAGGCTCGTTCGAGAGGGGCAGGGTGCCTTCTCATGGACCGCAGACATCGCCTCGGACTATCAGCAACTCCGCATGGACCCCCTCTCCACCGCCTCTTCGGCATCACAGTCGACAACAAGATATATGTCGACATCGCCCGCCCGTTCGACTGCAGAACATCAGGCGCTGTCTGTGTCCGGGTCACGTCCGCCATCTCTTGGCTCCTCAGGTGCGCGGGCTACTTCTCCATCGTGTACGTGGATGACTTTGTGGGATGCCAGGCCTCCTACCTATCCGCCTTCCAGGCCTTCGACGAGTTCCGGGCCCTCTGCGCTGGCCTGGGTGTGGAGCTTCCGACAAGTGCTCCCCCCCCCCCCCCCCGTGGTGAAGCTCTCCTGGCTAGGATTCGACGTATGCTCCCAACACATGGTCATAACCATCCCCAAGGCGAAGCTCGACCAGGTCGTCGAGGAGTGTGCCAGGTGGTTGTCCAGGCCCTCCCTCACCAGGAAGTGCACATCAGCGGGTGCATCCTGGAGCCTGCGCGCGCTCGCCCCCACCCCCCCCCGGGCATCGCCGACGTGGACACCGAGCTCCGTAAGGACATCTGATGGTTCTTTGACTAAGCGGCCGGGGGGAACGGCCTCTACCTCCTGCCTGCTCCGGTCCGCCCCACCTGGGTCATTGAATGTGATTCGTGCTTGACGGGTGGGGGCGCGTTCTCCTCCAAGAAGTGTTTCTCGGAAGCCTACGACGACCGTTTCAGGCAGGCTTATCCCACGATCCACAAGCTCGAGGCCGTCAACGTCGTACTCGCGGTCAGGTCCCTCGGGTCGGCGGTGTCCAGTGGTCTGGAGGTCATCATCAACACCGACAATGCCGCCTCTGCCGCTGCGCTTGACTCTAGGCGGGCCACCGATGCCACCTTGGGGGCGTGCGCCCGCGAGCTCTGGCTCGAGGTGGCGCTCGGCTCCCTCATCCTCACCATCAGACATAAGCCTGGTGCCGAGCTCATCTTCGCCGATGCCCTCAGTCACGCCCATGCTTCCCCCATCGCTCTTGACTATGTTCGTGAACACTGCAGGACCAACCACCTCTCCCGCATACGAGTTCACCATGCCCATGATCTCTTCGACCATCGCCTCTAATTCCAGATCTCGAGACCGGAGACCACGCCAACCTGATGAACCTCCAGGTGCGGCGTTGGCGCCGGGCACCTGGCGCAACTGTTCGAGGCACGCAGTCGGCTACGTGGAGTTCATGTTGGAGCGGCGGGTCGACCATCTCGCACCGTCCCCCTATGACGTGGGCATGTTCATCGCCCACCTCCACAGGCTGCTGCCGTCACCCTCGTCAGTGGCGAATGCCGTCTTGGGTGCGCGTTCCTGGCTCCGGGATGCCGGTGGCGAAACCGCCCTGTTCGACGCGCCCTTCCCTGGGCAAGTCTGCCGGGCCGGTGAGCGGCTCTTCCCGGTACCGGTGTGGCGCGCCCCCTCCATCACACCGCCCATGATCCGGGACATATATGACCATCTTCGCGCCCGAGGTCATCACGGTGTGGTCCCTTGGGCGGCGATCATCCTTGGTTTCTTCACCCTCATGCGCCAGTCCAACCTCCTCTCCCCCTCACACGGTGGCTGGGGGGGCCCACACACGGTGTGGCGCGGCGACGTCACCCCCGCGCCCGGGTCCTCCTCTCCTCCTCCAAGACCATCAGGAACCCCTCACAGGCCGTCGCCCTCTTCGTCCTGGCCCTCCCCAGACCGCTCTTGTGCCCGGTCCGTGTGTGGTCCCGGGCCATGAGGCAGGTCCCGGCGCCCTCAGATGCCCCGGCCTTCATATGCCACACGGGGCTACCCCTAACCCTGCACATGCTGACCCCCACGGTGAGGGAGGTGCTCGCGGAGGCCCGAGTCCCGGAGGCCGGCCGCTACACCCTCCATGGCCTCCGGCGTGGGGCCGCCCAGGCCTGCGTGGTGCTGATCTGGCGGCCATAATGGTGCAGGGCACCTGGGAGTCCCCCACGGTGTTCGACTACGAGGCCCCCCGAGCCTTAGCATTGTGCTTTGGGTCGGCTCCGGCGGCCTCGGTCTCCGGCGCCTACGGACGCCCCGATCGACATCGACGAGCTGGACTAAACCCCCCTTCTGTAGCTTTCCCTCAATTGTCAATAAACATGTCTTACTCCCACGCAGTCTCCGGCTTCCTTCCTCGAATCGGCGCATAATTCCGAATTGTGGTTGATTCGGGGGAAGCCGGAGACCCACCACGCACCTAGCGGATTGGACGAACACTACCCTGACCTCCCCCCGCATCAATTCAAGTCTTCATGCCGTCCCATTTCACCACTCCCACCCACCCTCTTTTTAAGGACTACTTCGCAAGGGTCGGCTCCGGCGGCCTCGGAGTCTCCGGCGCCTAGGTCGCCCCGATCTACATCAACGAGCTGGACTAAACCTCCCTTCTATAGCCCTCCCTCAATTGTCAATAAACATGTCTTACTCCCACGCAGTTGCCGGCTTCCTTCCTCGAATCACCTACTGGTCTGTCATCAGGGCTTAGAGTATTTACAAAACTACTCAAGCCGTTGTGTGCCAACATGGGTGAGAAAGGCCATATTTGTTTCCCGTATATTGATGATAGTTTCATTATGGGGAATACGAGGGAGAAATGTCTGGAAGCGGTTTCAGACATCGTCATTGCATTCCAAAAATTAGGATTTGTAATAAATAGGGAGAAATCAGAATTAATACCTGACACAAAATTGGTATTTTTTTTTATTCCTTATTGACTCCGTCGAAATGTTAGTATCATTAACTCAATAAAAAAGGGAAAGATTTGTACAAGTTTCTGAGAAGTTTTGAGTGAGGAGAACCGAGTCATTAGGCAGGTGGCAGGGTTAATTGGTCTTATGGTGCCTCACACTCCAGGGGTGGAATACAGAGGAGCACACTTTAAATCATTGTAACGGGATAAGATAAGGGCCTTAAAACGTAGGAAAGGTGATTTTGATGCACGCATCTGGATCTCCTCCAAAGGGTTGGAGTATATCTATTGGTGGAGGAAGTACTCGTTTGTCCCAAGGATGATTAGAACTTCAGAACCAGATGTAGAGTTATTTACAGATGCCTCTATGTTAGGCTGGGGCGCCCATACATCGACCCTTCAAACAGGGGGTCGCTGGCTGGAAGCAGAAATTGCACACATAAATGTGTTAGAATTAAGGGAGATTCTATTTGGCCTTAAAAGTTTATGTGTAGGCACAAGGCAGCACATACGGATACAAACAGATAGTACAACGGCCCTAGCATATGTAAAGAACATGGGTGGCACCCGTTCAGCGGATTGATTATGATTAGAAATTGAAATTTGACAATGGGCCCAGGACAATGACTGTTGGCTAACAATTACCCACATTCCGGGAGTGGAAAATACACTAGCAGATTTACGCTCTAGACACTTTAAGGACCATTTGGAATGGTCGTTATACTTTGATATATTTCAAGATATTTGTTACACATTTGGTCCACCAGAGGTAGATTTGTTTGCCTCTTGGCAGAATTTTAAAATTGATAAATATGTGAGTTGGAACCTGGAACCGTCAAATTGGTGTGCAAATGCGTTTACATTTAACTGAAATAAATGATTTGTGTATTGTTTTCCACTGTCCAGAATCCTGCCCCGAGTAGTCTGGAAGATCCTGAAAGATGAGGCATGTGACATAGTAGTGGCATCACATTGGACGTCTCAACCGTGGTTCCCGCTGTTACAAACAATGTCGGTAGCCAGCAAGATATATCGCAAAGACCGAACAACCTAATTGGTCAAGGTCAGGCCAAATTAGACATGGGCGAAGAGTTGATAAAGGCTACACAATTGACGGCCTACCTTTTTTGGCCCACTCATTAAAAGAATATGACTTACCGAGAAGAACTTTAGATCATTTGGCCTTTATGTGGAGACCGTCCACAAAAAAGACTTATATTACCCAATTGAATAAATGGTCACTTTGGGCATATGAAAATGATGTACCAATATTAACCCTGAAATTAAACATGTGTTAGAATATCTTAGGATTTATTTTGCGAGTGGCGTAGGTTACTCTGCAATTAATACGGCCCGTTGCGCATTAAGCATGGTGCTCCCACACTACGAGGGGGGAACTATAGGTGAGCACTTTCTTATAAAACGGTTCTGTAAAAGTTGTCATGAACAGCAACCGCCACAACCGTGGTATGCCAGTTTCTGGTTGGTTAATAAAGCACTGCTGTGGGTAGAAACACTAGGGTCAAATACTAACATGTCGTTAACATTATTGACATGAAAACTTACTATTTTGTTGCTATTGGTCTCCTCGCAGAGAGGGCAGACAATTTTGAATTTATGTATGGATAGAATGATATGTACGAAAAAAGCTATTACGTTCAAAATGAGACTGGGACAACTGCTTGATGCAAATACATTTAATGCATATCCAAGAAATAAAAAACTTTGTGTAGTTAGGACACTGTCCAGATATTTGGACAGGACAACACTGTTATGTAAAGGCAATACACAACTTGTATTGTCTTACATTGTACCCCACAAGCCAATCTCTCAAGCAAAACTAGCCCGGTGGACTATGGAAGTGCTGAGTCAGTCGGGGGTTGACACCGCTAGGTTCAAAGGGGAGCGCCGGCGTCCTCAGCTAAAGTTATGGGGGCGAGCCTGAATGCGGTGATGAGGAACGCGTCGTGGCGTGACGCAAGTAGTTTCACACATCATTACCATAAAACGATAGAAAATCCAGGACCAGCACAACGAGCCATCCTGGAGAGATTTAATAATGTTCGATAAATTTAAAATACAGATAAAAGTTAAAACGTTACGACGTGATGGTTGTCACAATTTAAGGATTGATTTGCAAAACTTTGAAAATGATCGAAGAAACGGAAATGTATTTCTATGATTATCACTGCGTGTTGTCACAGACAAGTTACGAGTTACGATGACAAAAATGATGGATTCTAAAAATAAATATTTTTTATAAATAAATAAATAAATTTTAAAAGAAATTTATTCTTTTTAAAGAAAGAAAAAGGAAATTACTTGGTATAGAAAATTGGTTAATTATAAGTATATAGCCATCTGAGATGACTTGTAAAATATTACAATGAATTTTAAATCGTAGAGAGAACAATAAGAGGGAGATTCAGAATGTGAACCGCAGTGACTGGTGCTGTACATTGTGCATGATGCGCGACAAGGAAGGACGAGGAAGCGTGTGTGGATAAAACGCATTTTATTGAGAAATGCCGAGATAAACATGGATATCAGTAAGCAGTCATCAAGCATGAATATCAGGAGAGCAATGTAAGCATGTGTAACATAGATGAGGTATCAGCATGGAACAATTTAAGTAAGAAGGGTAAGGTGAATGTCAATGATAGTAATGTCTAATAGTTTGAGGGTCCGGGAGGTGGATCCAAGGAGCCCTCCACCCTATAATGGAGAGTTGGTGTATAGGGATGGTGGGTGGGGAAAAAAGGATTGGAGGAGTAGAGTGTCTGGAGGCAGGAGGGCGAGTGGCCTGAGGCGGCCTCGGGGCTGGCTTTAAGGGAGGGAAGCGCGGGAGATTACGTAAGGGCCAATGGCTGGAGGAAGGAAGGGGGGAGGGGTCCTCCCTCGCCTCGCATCAACCGCAATGCGAGCATTACGACCGATGCGCGACAAGGAAGGACGAGGAAGCGTGTGTGGATAAAAGGCATTTTATTGAGAAATGCCGAGATAAACATGGATATCAGTAAGCAGTCATCAAGCATGAATATCAGGAGAGCAATGTAAGCATGTGTAACATAGCTGAGGTATCAGCATGGAACAATTTAAGTAAGAAGGGTAAGGTGAATGTCAATGATAGTAATGTCTAATAGTTCGAGGGTCCGGGAGGTGGATCTGAGGAGCCCTCCACCAAGATGGAGGAGAGAGCTCGAAGGGCCGCCGAGGGGGCGAGGCGGGGCATGTAGGCATGCACCGCCTCAGAGGTCCATGTCCCCTGGGCCATGATGTCGGAGATGTCGACGCCGGCGGCATGGCAGGCCTGGGCAGCGCCTCGGCGGAGGCTGTGGAGGGTGAAGGCCTCGGCCCCCGGGACGCCACGGGTGCGGAGGGCGTATATAATGAAGGCAGGGGCGTCGGGGGGGCGCGGGACGCTGAAGGATGGCAGCATTCCAGGCGGTGAGAGGGCAGAGCCCGGGCCTCAGGCAAGTGGAGATGAAGAGGGCGACGGCCCCCACGGGCCCGGATATCGTCTTGGAGGTCCTGACGGTGACCCGGAGGCCCCCGGGGGCCGGAAGCACGTCGCCGCGGGTGATGGTGTGGGGGCCACCCCAGCCCTTGGGACTCGGCGACAACAGGTTTGACTGTCGCAGCATGCCGAAGTACCCGAGGAGGAGGGCGGCCCGAGGGATGACCGAGGCCGGGCCCGCCTGGGCGATGTGGGAGATGACGAGGGTGAGGTGATACGGCGTCAGAGGGGGGGCTGGCATGGTACATGGCCGGAGGCGCGATCGCCTCCACGGCAGACATCCTTGGCGAGGGCCGAGTCGAAGTTGGTGGGGGCCCCCCCGGCGGCCTCGACCCAGGAGCGGGCTCCGGAGAGGGCGTTTTTGATAGTGCGGGGCCGAGGCCGCGGGCATAGAGGGAGGCCGCATAGGCGGCTACTTCGAAGTTGGAGGGGCCGAGGGGGGCGAGCCCTCGGGCGACGAAGTATGCGACGTAGTCCTGAGCCTGGCGTCGACGGTTCCTCCAGGTCGCAGGGGCGAGGGAGGCGAGGCGGCAGCGGAGGACGCCGTCGACCTCGGGTCGGGAGAAACCTGGATCAGAGCCCGGGATTAAATGGGAAAGCGTCGTGTGAGGGGTAGAGCCGCTGAAGCCCGAGGCGAGCCATCCCGGCACGGGCCACCTCGGCCCAGGGCCCGTCGAGGTGGGCGCGGCTGAGGGCATCGGCAAAGACGAGGTCTGCCCCGAGCTTGTGCACTATGTTGAGGGTGAAGCAGCCTGTCGCAGCGAGGAGCCAGAGCTCCCTGGCGCAGGTCCCGAGGGTGTGGTCCCGGGCGCGGCCCGAGGTGAGGGAGGCGGCGGATGCCATGTTGTCAGTGTTGACGACGACGGTCGCCCCCGCGGAGGAGGGCGCGGAGGGCGATGACGAGGTTGACCGCTTCCAACTCATGTATGTCGGGGAAGCGCGCCCGGAACTCCGAGGTGTACCCTCGGGCATAGCAGTGTGTAGCAGAGAAGGCACCCCCACCTGAGAGGCAGGAGTCGCACTCAATGACTAAGTGCGCCCCGCCGGGGCCCAGAGGAGGTGGAGGGCGTTCGAGGTGTGGCCGTAGAGGGCGAACCACCTCAGGTCCTGGAGTGCGTCGCCGTCGAGGGTGAGTGTGGCGCAGCCGAAACAGCCGCGCAGCACCCCGAGGAAGCGACTCATGAACCTCCGGGCGGGGAGGACACAGCTGTCCACGTGGTTCAAGCGCCCGAGGAGGCTCTGGAGCTCGCGGCGAGTGATGGCGGTGCTGGTGAGGCGGGCCTCACAGGAGAGGATGAGGTCGTCGACCTTGTCGGGGGCGATGTGAATTGTCATTGCCTCGCTGTCGAGGGCGAAGCCCAGCCAGGAGAGGTGGACAGTGGGGGGATGACATTTCCCAGGGGCCATGTCGAGCCCGGGGGCGGCGGCGAGGGCGAGGAAAGAATCAAAGGCCTGGCAGGCCCTCAGGTATGAAGCCTCGCACCTGACAAAGTCGTCGACGTAGACGAGAATGTGAAACCCGTCACGCCTCATGATCCAGGCGACGGCAGCCGTCACCAGGACACAGGCCGTGCCCGAGGAGCACCAGCCGAATTGGAGGGCAAGGTCGATATAGATGTTACCGTCTAGAGTGATCCCATACAAGGGGCAGGTGAGGGGGTCTGCGCGGAGTTGCCGGTAGGCCCGCGATATGTCGGCCGACCAGAGGTATGCGCCGGGGCCCTCTCCCACGAGGCGGCGGCCGAGGTCGGCGACTGAGGGGTGGGTGTATGTGTGAGGTTTGCCGAGGTATTCCCGGCGGGGGATGACGGCATTGACACTGGCGCCGGGGGGAAGGTTAGATCGACGATGACCCGCCTCTTGCCCGGGTTGGACTTGGGGTGGGTCATCATCGGGGAGACCTGTGTCCAGGGGGTGAAGGGAGGGACGGTGAAGGGGCCCGCGAGGGCGCCGAGGGCGAGCTCGGTTTTAATGAAGCTCTGTATGTGTGGGGCGTGCTCGGGGGGCTCGCGGTGGTTGGTGAAGGTTGGGCGGATGGGGGACGAGGCGGAGAAGTTTGAGGGGAATCCAAACTCGAGGAGGTCGAGGAGGGCGGGGTCGGGGTATTCACAGAGGCGGCCACGCCAGGCGGAAATGTGGAGGCCGGAGGGAAGGGGACTGCGGGCGGCCAAAACGTTAGGGAGGGCCGCTTCCCTGAGTGCGGCGTATGCGCGGGTGAAGGTGGGGTAGCGGGCCCAGGCCTCGCTAGAGGCGTGGCGCCATATGGCGAGGAGGGTGGGGCGGTATTGTTGAGGGGAGGGCTGCAGGAGGGGGCGGCGGGGAGGGTGTCCTGGACGTGAGGGTCAACTACATCGGTGATAGGCTCACTGAGGTCGTCGTGGGGGGGGGGGGGGGAGAGGTGCAGTGAGGGAGGTTGAGATGGGCGTCGAAGGTGGTGGGGGAGGGGGGCAGGGTCGGGGGAGGGGGGGGGGGGCGGTACGCCTCGGCGGGGAGGCCGGGAAGATGGGTTAGGTAGGCTGTGTCACCGGGGGAGGGTGTAGGGCGGTGGCGGTGTCTGCGGCATGGTGGGCGCTGAGGGAGGGCGTTGTGGGGTGGGTTGTGGTGGTGGTTGTGGCCACCAGCTGGCGGGTTGGGCTGGGCGGCAACCGGGTGCGGGCCGGCCGCTTCCGGGGGAGCGTGGGTGGCGTGGGTGGCGTGGGTGGCATGGGGGCCCGCCGGGGCGGTTTGGGTGGCTACTTCACAGGCAAGGTCTGCGGTGAGACCGCGGTGTGTGGTGGCCGGGTGGTTGGCAGAGATGAGAGCGGTGTGGCGGTTGGGTGTAGTGTGGCGGTCTGAGGGAGGGTCTGTGCGGTCTCGGCAGGCGGTGGAATGGTCGTGGCGGGCGGTTAGGGGGGCCTCTTTGAAGCCGGGTAGGGTGTGTGCTTCGCCGCGGTGGGGGGGGGCGGGCGGTTTGGGGTTCTGTGGTCGGGACCCGGGCCGGGTAGGATGGCGGGGAGATGTGAGGCGCCGGGGGTGGCGGCGGCGAGATAAGAGGCGGCGAGATGTGAGGAGGGTAGGTTGTGGGTGTGTGGGGGTCGGCAAGTGGGCTTGGGTGGGGCCGGCTGGGTCCCTCCGAGCCAGGCTGGAGGGGACAGCGGATCAAAAATCCGCCGCGGGGGCGGGGGCGGGGGCGGGGGCGGGGGCGGGGGCGGGGGCGGGGGTGGGGGCAGGGGCCCCGCGATCATGGCCTCTCTTGCTGAGCCACACGGCCTCCGAGTGTATTGTGAGGATTTTCCTCACGTTTGCACAGTACGCGCAAGCGTGTCGATATCTCGATGCCCCCTCCCCATGGGTCTCGCCGGCGCCCGCCCGATCGCACGAGGTGGGATCACGGTTCCATGCAGGGCAGGGGGCGCCGTGGGTCTCTCGGCTGAAAGGCACCCGGGTGCCGGGTTGGGGGCATGTCTGGGGTCTGGCGGGGGGGTGGGCTGGGTCGGAGGGGCGGGTGGGGGCGGGCAGGGAGGCGATGGGCGTGGTGAGGGCCTCCATACGGACCATAGGGGTCGTGCCACCCGTGGGGGAGCCTACCGTCCGCGATCCATGTGAATACCGTCTCAGAGTATCGGCGGATGGTAGCCCAAGGGGGATGAGATTGTCCCGGTGGATGGTAAGGGCGTGGTGGCTGAGTCCGGGAAGGGAGTGGGCGAGGAAGGCGGGTTGGGCCTCCAGCATCCGGAGGGCAATGGTGTACTCGTCCTTGCTCGCCTCTCCTCGCTTCACTGCCTTCCTCTCTGCCCCCCGTTCTATTAAGTCACAAGGGAAAATGTAATGAGGCGAAATACCTTTGATTCGACCGGCGTGCTGAGTGTCGGCCGAGTCGAGTATCTCGCGGACCGCGTCGGCCACGGAGGTGGCGGTGTGGGCGTGCGGGTCACGGTAGTGTAGAGGGGGCGGCGCCTCCCCTGCCTCAGGGGGCGGCGGTTGAGTCGAGGGGGCGCCCCTAGTGAACCTCGCGTACTGGGGATGGATCGCCCCCGGAACAGCCGGCAGGGGCGGCGGGGGCAGGTGCGCCCCCCCCCCCCCACAGTGTGGGGGCGGGGCGCCGGCATGGCGTAGGTCTGCTGAGGCGGCACCGGAGGGAGGGCGGCGGCCGGCGCGGCGCAGGTCTGCTGAGGTGTCTGCTGAGGTGGCGCCGCCTGGTGAGGCGGGGCGACGGGAGGGGGGGTGCCTCTGCACGCGTCAGGGGCTTCGATTGTGTCGAGTCTCGCCGAGAGTCACTCCGGGCTGCCACTGTGTCGAGGAGGGTGGCCTGCATCGTCCGGCCCCACTCCGAGGGGGGATCGCCCGAGGAGGGGGCGGCGGCCCTCGGGGGCGCGGCGGCCCTCGGGGGCGCGGCGGCCCTCGGGGGCGAGGAGGGCGTGGATGAGGGGGGCAAGCTGGCCTCCGATATCCGGTGTGCCTCCCTACGTGCGGCGCGTCTCCCTCGGCCCCTTCCGTTAGGCATGGTGTAGCGTGGCTGAACGGCGTGGATGTAGGGCGTGGTGTGTAGGCCACAGCGTGTAGGGCCAGGGTGTGTAGGCCAAAGAAAAAAGGATTGCAGGAGTAGCGGGTCTGGAGGTAGGAGGGCGAGTGGCCTGAGGCGGCCTCGGGGCTGGCTTTAAGGGAGGGAAGCCCGGGAGATTACGTAAGGGCCAATGGCTGAGGAAGGAAAGGGGGGGGGGGGTCCTCCCTCGCCTCGCATCAACCGCAATGCGAGCATTACGACCAATGCTTTGGCATTACGGGTAATCAGGATCACGAATACAGACCAAGGCGTGCCAGTACTAAGGACGTCTATTGTGTCGCCGACTAGCGGAATTCTTTAGAACTATGTAACAACTCAAACGCTGACTAGCTGGTCTTTTCTACACCTGGTCGCCGATGGGGTAAACAGGACTTGATGACGTATTATGCAGTACACTCTTACTGCCAATGCGCCCCTTTTCGGGTAGACTTTTACTATATAAGGCGGTGCGGCGACGGGGTTTGGTCATTAGGACCGGGGGAGCTAGGAGACAATAACCAGCCTTAAATTGGCCTCCCACCAACCCTACATGTGAAAGTGGAAAGTAGGGCCATAGCATCTCTATGCTCGTTTCTTAAGCATTTGTGAGCTGACATTTGTATAAGCTGATGTTTAACTTTCCTTAATTAAAAATGCCATATCTATTTTTGCTGTGTTCGCGTTTTTCCTGATTATACAGCAGGAGCCACTCCCTTAATTCTTACCCTGATTCTACAGGATCGGTGCTGTGACTAATACAGCACTGACCAAACTTAGATTATTTAGAATGTCAATTCCAATAGTAAGATGGCCGGATGGCAGTGCTCCAGCGCTGACAAATGTCATATTCCGATGAATAAATACTTTACCCAGAGAAAAATAATAAGCTACAAACACTCTCCCCGGGACTTGGCTTCCCATATTCGGAAGATGATATAAGAATATTACAGTTAAACAAGAATCTTAGTTATACGTCAACTTACAGGTAAGTCTAGTTTAACTGTAATATTTTACCACCAGGCCAACAAATAACAATGACGATAACACCAAATAGTAGTCAAACAAATGCACAATAACATATATGCGTACTTAACTTAATGCAAGTCCTTGCCAATGTCTGAGCGCCCAATGCACTGAAGTCCTTAACTGTTCGGCCGTAAAGCCTGACGTCATAAAGTGTCCATCATATTTCATAAAGCAAGGAACATATCTGAAAATACAACTTAATCCTACATGCACATGCTATACGTGTACACACCCAATCTACACTGACCTACTACAGGTCTAACCTGCTCGCCGGCCTTATCAGCCGACCTGACCTACTTAGATTAGCCGCACTGTTTACATTCGGCACTGACGCTGACCCAGTTTGCGTCTACACGACAGGTTCAGGTCGCCCCCCCACAGGCGCCCTGATAATCTGAACCCGGTTACGATACATGTTACCTGACTCGTTCAAAATTTGATATTCTCTCCCAGAAACACCTGTTCGTCCTAAAATAACCCCTTTCTTCCATTCCCCAGCATGATTTTTGTATTTTATATTATCCCCGACTTTCATAGGCTTATGCGGCTTACCACACTTCCGGTCATGAAACGCTTTCTGACTTCGCTGCCGTTTAGCTGTCTGTCTTTCCTTTGGATTTTGCGTTTTGGGCACCCAAATTTCCTCTGCCATAGGCAACCTGCCCCTCAACCGTCTGCTCATAAGCAGCTGAGCCGGAGATGCATTCAGGACGGCCAACAGAGTATTACGATAATTTAACAAAGCTAATTGAAAATCCGACCCAGTTTCCTCGCACTTCTTTAACATGTCCTTGACTGTCTGCACAAACCTTTCTACCTGCCCATTGCTACGAGGATACTGAGGACTGGAATACACGGCTTTGAACCCATAGTGCAGTGCAAACTCCCTATACTCATGACTCTTAAACTGGGGACCGTTGTCCGAAACGACCTGACTAGGAATACCGTGTCTTGCAAAATTGTCTTTCAGCGCTCCAATAACAGTGACAGACGACGTATCGCCCAACACTGTCACCTCAGGATACTTTGTGTAGTAATCCACAGTTATCAGGTAATTCTTATGATTTAACTCAAATAAGCACCAACTTTTCATACGGCTGACAGGTGATCGGCTGACTGATCAAGGGCTCATTATGCAAACTTACGGTTGTTTTGGCAAGTGTCACACCGACTGACCTTATCTTCAATTTGCTTATTCATGTTCGGCCAAAACATACAGTCACGCGATAACTGCTTGGACTTGGTCACCCCTAGGTGTGTCTCATGTAAAGCCTCTATCATTTCACCACGAAGACCTGGAGGAACCACCACCTGATTGCCGTTCATTACAAGATTGTTTTCTATCGTTAACTCATGTTTGTACGGGATGTACTGTCTCAGACACGGTGGTGTCTGTATGCATGTAGTGTCCCACCCATCTTCAATGCGTGAAATTAACATGGCCATGGACACATCTTTTTCATATTCATTTACAATCTTACTCAACAGACTCGATGACTGCATGTCCACTGCGGAAATGCAGAACATGTCATCAAACAGGCTATCCTGACCTACTTTGACGCTATGCGCCCTGGACAATGTGTGTGCAAAAAACATCAAAGAACCCTTCACATGACATAACTGAATGTTGTAATTTTGCAATCGCATCCGCATCCTCTGCATTTTAGCCAAAAGTTTATGTATTGGTTTCTGCATTATCGCCACCAACGGCTTGTGGTCCATTTGAATTTGCACCTCATGAAACCGTTGACATCCAAAACATATGGCGAGCAATTATTTTTCTATCATGGCATATCCACACTGCGCTGAGTTGAGTGCACGAGATGCGAGTGCGATCGGCTTATCATCTTGCATTAATGCAGCACCTAAGCCTGACTGACAAGCATCAACCTGAATCACAATGGGCTTCTTAACATTGTAATAAGACAACGCAGGAGCAGTTCTTAACTTCTCCTTCAACTTACCAAACGTGCCCTGCTGTTCGGCTTGCCAGTGCCACGCCACATCCTTTGCGAGGAGCATGCGTAGTGGTTTGGCTATCTCGGACATGTTGGGTATAAACTTGTGTACATGCGGCTCTGGCATGTCAACTATTGCTTGTATTCTCTCTGGAACAGGCTTCACACCCTGCTGGGTAAGTTGATGACCTACATATTTTACTGTTGTTTTACATAACAAAGATTTAGCATCATTTAACTTCAGATTAACCGACCTAGCTCGGTCCAACACGGCTCGGAGCCACTCGTTGTGTTCCTCAACTGTTGACCCATATACCAAAATATCGTCCGTGACTATCCCAATACCGGGTATATCGTCTATGACACGGTGCATTTCCTGAATAAAAATGTCACCGGTGGTTTTGATACCAAAAGGCAAACGGGTGTACCTGTACCGGCCCCACGGAGTATTAAACGTGCACAAACCTGAACTTTCGTCATCTAATTCTATCTGCCAATACCCGGTCTTTGCATCTAGAACTGAAAAATACTTCGCATCTGCCATTTTGGCAATAATTTCCTCAATCGTTTTAGTAGGGGAAGGCCCTCTCTCTATCGCCTTGTTCAACTTAGTCGGATCCAGTCAAATCCTAATCTTGTTTGTTTTTTTGACAATAGTTATAGAATTAACCCACTCGGTAGGTTCATCTTGTTCAACTATAACACCTAACTCAACCATGCGATCAAGCTCACTGCCTACCTTGCCCTGAATGGCAAACGGAATCCGTCTAGGTGGATCAATGACAGGTTGAACAGATCAATCAACATGAATGACAACATTTGCCTTAATCAACCCCAAACCCTGAAATACATCTTTGTATTCGCTTACCAGCTTCTCCGCCCCAGCGCTGGCACTGTTCGTTGGCCCGGAAATGTTTGTCAGCACGGGAATGTTCGTCGGCTCGGAAACGTTCGTCGGCACATCGCAGTGCACCTCATCCACCCGCACCAGCAGGTTCAACGTCACACAAGCCTGCTTGCCCAAAATAGGCTGGCAATCCGGTACCACTTGGAACTTGAGCACTCTGTCATTGACATCCAGCAGTGCCTCCCCGTCAGGCGTGATCCGGTGACCGGAGAACGTCACCAATGAACACCTGGTGTTCGTCAGCCGCCCCGGAGCAACTCTGTCGAAGACGTACCTCGGCAGCACGTTCGCCTCTGAACAGGTGTCGAGCTTGAACTTGACAGGACAACCGTTCACCAGAACGATCGCGTGCCACAGCTCGGCATCCTGACCAGCACCGCGGTCGACGGCACTGACGAAGAGATCCATTGCCAGGATGTTGACTTCCGCCGGATCCGGGTCTTTCTCAGCATTATGAGGGTCGGGCTCTTCCATGGTAAGCTCGTTGACCCTGCACAGCCTGCTCCTGCAGACCTTACCGAAGTGCCCGATCTTCTTACAGGCTGCACAAGCCTTTCCTTTCGCTGGGCAGACTCCCCGGCGGTGTTCATACCCACAGTTCTGGCAGCGGATCTTGAACTCTCCAGCCCCGCCGGTATTCCAAGATGGCGATTTCCAAGATGGCGTCGCCGATGACTGAACCACCGGTGCACCGGTACGCACATTAGCATAGTTCCGTATGAAATCAATTTCTTTACTTTCAATGTCTGACTTGGTGTCCTCCAACAGCGCAGAGCTAAACTCACTCATCTCACATATATTGACACATTTTCCCAACGTTAACTCCGTAGTTTGCAGCAGTTTGTTCCGTAAATTCACATTCTTTACGCCAGCCACAATCCGATCGCGCAATAGCGATTCTTCCACCGTACCATACTCACAATCCTTCACTTTGTCTCTCAATGCCGTTATATATGTAGCCATATTTTCTGTCACCTGATTATGTGAGTTAAACTTATATCGTGTGATAATGATACTGCATTTACCGACACAATAAACCCTAAATGCCTCCGTAAGCGGGACGATCTTATCTTGATCAGCGAGAGCGATATCCATATTGGCGAAGACCTTTTGCACCTCCTCGCCGGCTACGTGAAGAAAGATGCAGCATTGCACTCATTCTGTCTTCAATACGACACCTGCCACAGTAGCGTAAATATCATATGCTCTGATCCATGTTTTCCAGTTCGATCTCGCATTGTGGATGAGGACAAGCTGACCAGGAGGCCGCAAACCCAGCAACATATTAGCGGGCGGCATTCTTCCTCATCTGACACCATGTGAAAGTACGACGTCTGAACACTTTGACTTCTGGATACTGAATGGTTCATTCACGGCCTAGGGTACGCTTGACCCGCCGGCTAAACTTTCCATGATGTCATCTCATTTGCATAACTCTTTGTCTCAACCTCTGCATCTCGTTAACATATATTAACCACACACCTGTACGTCTATTACGCATATATCACATACATCACGGTTCCGACTGCGCATGCGCTGAAAACGGCGCCGGGAGCAAAGCAAAGGCATACTGCCATTGAGTTTGCCGATAAGCGTAGGGTAAAACTGGCATTTTATTCAAAATAAATAGAAATACATAGCAATTTGGCACAAACATGTAATGGAGGATGCAATATAATAATATAATGAACGTTTAAGATACAACTCCCATAATTAAGCATTTGGAGCTAAGAAACATACAATTTCAGTCACTTTACAGGCTGATGTTTACATCACCATTGATTAGTCAGAAGTAATTCTTGTTCTAGATATTAAAATGTCAAATGTGTCAACAAAACCTTGTTTCAAAGAAATATATAACCAATATCTGATTAACCCTACTCATTTTCTATTTCTATATATGTCATTAACCATAGAATATAAATAAAAAACATGAATAAAATAAATAAAACTGACTCTGGATATGGCTCTGAGTGCCTAGATTTGTCTAAATCTAAATACACATGGCATAAGATGTGCTGATTATATTGATGTAAATGCAATGCTGGATAAAAGTTTAATATCTTAATTTATTATATATATTTTTTTAGTTGGTATTCTATGTTTCAAACAAGAGGTGAGATGAGCTGAAACTAGCAGATTTCATAGCTGCACCCAGTGTATTAGCATGTGCCATGTGCTTCTCACGGGTTTGTTTTGCTCTGATGCATCCCACGATGCACCGCGCCGCTGGAACCATGATGTAGTTTATTCTAGCCAATGGGGACCTTTCATGAGCCATTTCTCTCGCTATACACTTTTGGTGGGAGCACCCGGTCCCGGTCCACGTTGGCCATCATGGTTGGATAAAAGGGTGCAGGTGTGTGTGCTTGTGGTGTAGGTGTTTGGTGGGGGTGGGGGTGTGTGGTGGGGGTGTAGATATGTGTGTGGTGGGAGAGTGTAGGTGTGTGGTGGGGGTTAGGTATGTGGTGGGGGTGTAAGTGTAGCTGTGTGTGGGGGGGTATGTGTGTTGTGGATGGGGGAGGTGTGTGGGGGGTGTAGGTGTGTGGTGAGGGTTTAGGTGTGTGGTGGGGGTGTAGGTGTGTGGTGGGGGTAGGTGTGTGGTGGGGGTGTAGGTGTGTGAGGTGGGGGTGTAGGTGTGGTGGGGTGTAGGTGTGTGGTGGGGTTAGGATGTGTGGTGTGTGTGTGTGGTGTGTGAGGTGTATGTGTGTGTGGTGAGTGTAGGGTGTGTGTGGTGAGGGTGTAGGTGTGTTGGGTAGTTTGGTTGGGTGGTGAGGGTGTAGGTGTGTGTGGTGACGGTGAAGGTGTGTGTGGTGTAGGTGTGTTGTAGGGTTGTGGTGGGGGTTTAGGGATGTGGTGGGTGTGTTGTGTGTGTGTGTGTGGTTGAGGTGTATGTGTGTCTGGTGAAGGTGTAGGTGTGTGTGTGGTGAGGGTGTAGTATGTGTGTGTAGTGTGGTGTGTGGTGGGGGGTTAGGTGTGTGGGGGGGTGTAAATGTGTGGTGGGGGTTTAGGTATGTAGTGGATGTTAGGTGTGTGTAGGTGTGTGTGTGAGGGTGTAGGTGTGTGTGGTGTAGGTGTGGTGTGTGTGGTGGGGGTGTAGGTGTGTGGTGGGGGTGTAAGCGTGTGGTGGGTATTTAGGTATGTGTTGTGTGGTGTAGGTGTGTGAGGTGGGGGTGTAAGTGTGTGGTGAGGGTGTAGGTGTGTATCGTGTAGGTGTGGTGTGTGAGGTGGGGGTGTAGGTGTGTGGTGGGGGTGTAAGTGTGTGGTGGGGGTTTAGGTATGTGTTGTGGGGTGTAGGTGTGTGTGGTGGGGGCTTAGGGTTGTGGTGGGGGTGTAGGTGTGTGGTGGTGGTTTAGGGATGCTAACGATTGTGAGGTGCAGCTCAGAAAGACACCCCTACACCTCCACCACAACACCTTTACCCCCACCACGCACACCATCAACCCCCATCACACACACCTAGACCCTCACCACCTACACCCCCTACCACACCATACACCCCACCACATCCATACACCCCACCATACCCACTCACCACCCACCCCTACCACACACCCCTACATCCTCATACAACCCCACGACACACACCAACATTCTCACCACACCCCTACACCTCCACAACACACCCACCAAACAAACATACACCCCACTACCCTCCCACCATACACACCTAGACCCCAACCACACCCACCACACCATATCCACTCACCACACACCCCTACAGCCCCACCACACACCCCTAAATCCACACACACCAAAATTCTCACCACACCGCTACACCTCCACCACACAAACATATGCCCCCACCACACACCCACCATACACACCGACACCCCAACGATGCCCACCCCACGATACACAATCACCACACACCAAAGCATACAGAGACCGGCACGGTGCGCCATCTAACGAGAGAGTCATGCAAACTGAAAGGTCCCCATTTCACCAGATGGCAGCTTGGTAGTAGCACCATCAGATTGTATTTTTACATTAGAACTCAGCAGATGGCGCATGCATCGGTTCTCAATTTTGATTCCACTCAGTTGGTTGTTGTAATTTGACGTTCTGGCAACATCTAAGATTATATCAGGACGGGTACCGACTTGGGACAGTGCACACTCATGGCGTCTTTATAGTGCTGCCCCACTGGCAAATATGTCCACCAGCACCATGACCCGATATCCCACTCAATCACATTATCCTGACACTGAGCTAACCAGTCCTGTTCCTATCCTATTAATGCTGAGCATCAGGATAGTATCAATTTTATAAGTCATTGGTTTGACTCGACCTGGAATCGAACTCCCGACCTTCCGCACGGTGAGCCTGCGCGCCATCGATTCGGCCACCACGTGCGGTGGGTCTTATTTCATGTGTAGAGCTTAACATGTATGGTTTTAGAACAATATATTATATTACACATATATATATGTATATGTAATGTAAGGCCTTTAATTCGAATATTATTAGCTGTGTGGGGATTCATGTATTCATGGGTTACGGGGATGTTGGTTGAGCAGCCTGATACACTGTAGGTCTGCAACAATGCAAGTGTAGTTCGCATGCGGTACAGCAGGCGGGCTCGTTCATGCCACTTCTGGGCCGTTTGGCCTCAAAGTTTTATTTCAATAAAGAATGACGGCCACAGATAACTGATCACTCCAAATGCATTTAATCCTATTGTGTTGTGTTATTTGTCCATGCCTAAAATCACAGATGGTACAGTCTAGCTGTTCTTAGCAGTGTTGGTATTGAAACAGGTTGCCATTGGAGGTAAGAAATGCATCATCTTGACAAATTCAAAGCTTTTCTTATGGTTGGTTTTTTTTTTCTGGGAAATGGAATTGATTCATCTTTAAATAATTTGTTGAATCCGGTTATACTGTATGTTTATTAGAATGGCCCTTTCTAGTAAAGGCGTTCTATTAAGTCTACATTGTTACAACTTGACATTGTCATTTGTTGAATCCGGTTATACTGTATGTTTATTAGAATGGCCCTTTCTAGTAAAGGCGTTCTATTAAGTCTACATTGTTACAACTTGACATTGTCATTTGTTGAATCCGGTTATACTGTATGTTTATTAGAATGGCCCTTTCTAGTAAAGGCGTTCTATTAAGTCTACATTGTTACAACTTGACATTGTCATTTGTTGAATCCGGTTATACTGTATGTTTATTAGAATGGCCCTTTCTAGTAAAGGCGTTCTATTAAGTCTACATTGTTACAACTTGACATTGTCATTTGTTGAATCGGTTATACGTAGTTTATTAGATGCCCTTTCTAGTAAAGGCGTTCTATTAAGTCTACATTGTTACAACTTGACATTGTCATTTGTTGACACAGACAACAAACCATAACACCCTAAAAAAAAGGGCTTGTTTTATTTAATGCCGCCTCTAAAGCGCATTGATCTTTGTATCATCGGCTATTGGACATCAAACATATGGTAATTCTGACATATTTCTTTGGAGGAAATCCGCTGCCACCACATAGGCTACTCATTCCGATAAGCAGCAAGTGATCTTTTATATGCACTTTCCCACAGACAGGACAGCATATACCACAGCCTTTGATGAACCAGTTGTGGACCACTGATTGAAATGGAAAATCGCCGAAACTGCAAATGGTTCCACTGAGCAGGATCGAAAGGATGACCCACACCTTCATAGGGGGACACTCTACCGATTGAGCTACGTCCCGCTCCCCCTAAACAAACTATAACCCTAACAGACAATAAAATAATAACAATTAAAAATGAAGTCAAACTTGAATCAACCTGAACGCCACTGCATTTCAGAACACACAGACTCTGGTCAATGCAACACTCACGTTACACGGCTTGCAAAGCCTGATTCAATTCAATAAATTCAATTCTTTTATTTTAACTCTCTGCAAGGTATGTTTACAATAAACTGAGGTGATACAATAAATGCATACAAATTCCTTACAGACAGAAAGGATCCCAGAAAAACGATGCTTATCTAGCTGGTCTCCATAAATTTCTGATTAAATTTCTTGATTGGCCTGTAACCGTCAACATGGCGAAAGACTTAACTAATACCGACAGCAGGTTACACCCAGAGATGCAAACATTGTGTGACCAAAAATAGAAAGATTTTAACATTTTATTAGGGCTTGGCATATCTCATGACATAGTATATCGGACATATCATATGACATAGTATAATTATACAGTATATTTAATTATATTATATACTGTTTCATACAAATCCCACCATGTATCCCACCATGTGTCTATGCGTCATTTTCTAGGCTCTGCTTGGCACCTTGAGCTGCTGATGTCTTTAAGCTGCTGTAAGTAGCTAATCTTGCCTTTTGTATTACCTGAGTTCTTTTTAGGAGGATGAGAGTGAAAATTGGGAGATTTGCACATGGAATCGTGATATCAGAAGACAGTAGACGAAATCGGAAGTCTTCCTACAAAATCGGAGCAGTTGGAATCTCTGTACATTGCACTTCATAAGTAGGTATTAGCTACTGATACAGTACTGTGACATTAACATTTCATTTAGCTATTACCACATAAACAATCACAAAGGTTAATATTACTTGATAGCAAGTCAGAAAATATCATACAAGTGCATACTGGTTACTGCTGCCACAGTACTGAGCCAGCCAAGTGGAAAATCAAACAGGCCTAAAGATATTTTTGTACATTTGTTGCATAACAAAGGATAATTTTGTTTTTAAAGAAAAAGTAAGTACCAGACTGAATGAAAATTGAACTAGGTACCTTTAGATCTTCAGCTTAGCATTTTCCCAACTGAGCTACTGACACATATTTTAATGTTTGTTCTACATAGATCATGAATATATATAGCATACTTTGGTTCATATAGTACGTCTGGATAGCATAGGATTCACTGGTGGAAACCATGCTATACTTACAACAGACAAGCCTTGGGATGAAAGTGGTCTCATGCAAAAAAAAACGGAAAACTTCCCAAGAATATTACACCGACGAATTTCGGGGGAAACGCAGATTTACCCTTATAGGATTAGCACTGTTGGGGAAACGCGGGAAAATGCCAGAAGTCAGGTTTCAACTATCTTTGTTTTTCATATTTTTATCACCCATACCAAACTTGTTCTTGTTAGGGTTTTATGTTCTAGCAACATGTAAGGCAATATAAGAACGGGATTCGAACTAGCCAATTGTCATATTTATCCTGAGTTCTTGGATTTTGGCATTTAAAGTTGCATAGTCCGATGGTTTTGAGTTTCAATTTTTTTCTGAGGTGGATAAACATATAATGTTGGTCATTATACTCTACCTTACTTTAGTTTGAAGTAACTTTTATATTTAATGGCTAACCTTTGAGGTATTTGAAGTGCTAATATGCTAAATTAATTTTGGCAAGCATGCCAAAACTCTGACACCAGAGGCTTCTGCAGTAACATATTCTATTAAATTGCTTCAGTGTTCCCTTCTATGTGGTGACACAAGTTTAATAAGTGTGCCAGTATCTGAGTTAGATATGTAGACTCAAATCTAGATAACGTTTTTGGTTTTGAAAATTTGATGTTTTTATCGGACTATGCAGCTTTAACATTAATTGGTAAATATAAAAAGTCGCAGAAATCTGCGAACACGCGATCTTTCATCCCTGAACATAGATAAATGATACACCCCATACTCGAAGTAGGGGTGAAAAACAACCGATTAGAAAAAGTGGCGAAAGGCTGGGTAAATGAAATCAGCACATACATTTTTAATTTAAGAAGCAAAATATGTTCTTGATATACATCTTCATATTTACCCGCTACTTTTAAGATGAAAAATATCATACAAGATGTAGTTTAATGGACTTTAAAAGTGAAATTGACAGCATTCTGTCACAATCTGTGGTCGCCATCTTGTCTTTTTGCATTTTCTCTCATTTCACCAATGCTGTGCTGATATAAGTAGCCATTAGATACTGGAACCAGGAATTCCACTTCCTGTTCCATACTAAAGCAATTTTCGCCCATATGTAGATTACATTGTCCGCATTGGCCCATAATTTCCGAATTGTGGTTGATCCGGCTGGAAGCCCGAGACGGTCACGTCCCCAAGCACTGCATGCTCCCTCCTTCCCCTCCCCCCCTCTGACCTGCATTCGGGCTACTGATTCCCTCCTATATGGATTTATCATCTGCAACTCCCGTCTCCACCCACGAATCACCCACGTTAAACAGCATCAAACGGCATAAAAAAGCTCCCATGTCACGCAGTAAAATGCAGCGAACACGCAGGGCCGCAGCACCAAGAGGACGCCCTGCCAAGCGCGCCACACGGTAGGCGACAGTACCCCCGATTACCGATGCGAGCGACATCACCGACTCGCAAGATGGCGGCATGTCCCCGCAGCCGCCCACGCCACCGCCCCGGCCCTCGGCCCCCACCCGCCAGTCGACCCGCGCACGGAAGGCAACGACAAAAGTTAAGCAGGCCGGCGGCTTACTCCGAATGCAAGCGTCCATCGACGCCATTGAGAAGCGCTGGAGCGCCCTGGAACGGCAGGCTGCCGACCAGAGGCGCGAGGCGGCCGAGCAACGAGCCGAGATGGCGGGTCAGAGCAAGGTGCTCGCGGAAGCCACCGCGGCAATGGCCGCGGTCGCTGCCAGCATGCGCCACCTGGACCCGCCGGTGGTGGCCCCGGCAACGCCACGCAACCCGCTGAGCCGGCCCCGGGCAACGGCCCGCGATCACCAGCATCACAGCCGGGCCAGATCCCTCTCCCCGGTCTCCCTGTCGCCAGCACGGGTGAGGAGCCGGTACGGATCACACCCCGGGCGCACCCCCGACACAAGCTTCAGCGCCTGGTCGTCCCCCTCACCCAGCCCGCCCCGGCACAGACCCTGGCGCCCCGACACTGCGCACGGTCCCGGCCGGCATGCCTCCTACCACTGACAACATGACGGCGACTACGATGCCGCGCACGCCCCCGGCCGGCACGCCTCTCACCGCCGACAACACGACGGCGACTACGAGAGGGACGCCCGCTCCACAGCCGAGGAGGCAGTGCGCCTCATCGTCGCAGCGGCAGACGGAAAAGGACACACCCGCACGAAAGGTATTTCAAATAAATATCTTTTCCCTTACGACCTGGTCGAGCGGGGGGACGAGGGGAAGGCGGTGAAAAAGGGGGAAGCAACGAGGGAGGAATACGCGCTCGGTCTGAAACGGCTGGAGCACCAATGCGGCTTCCCGGCTAGTGGCCTGCTTGCTCTGTCGAACCATCAGGAGATGGTCGCCCAGGACAACTGCACATTGGCATGGCCAGTCGTCCGGCGGTACTCGGAGGAGGTATTTACCCGAATAGCCGACGGTAGGCTTCCGAGAGGCTGGGTGGACGAGGCGGCGATTAACGCCATGCGGATTGAAGTGTTCACGATGGCGGGCCATGCCCCCGCGACTGCCGCCGCCTCGGCCGATCAGCAGCAGCCCGGGCGGTAGCAGAAGATGGGATCCGACCCCCGCGCCCAGAACGATAGGGCTGCAATCGGCGCGCCGTGCCCCGCCTGGAACAAGGACCCCGGCTCCTGCGATAAGGCATCAAAAGGCGGTTAACACGGATCAGGCACGCAGAAGGTGGCGCACGTGTGTGGTTACTGCGCAAATGTGCGTAAGATAGTGACCAACCACACGGTGGCGAGCTGTTTCTCTAAGAAGTCGCGTGACCGTCCCGGGAGGAACTCTCAACGGGATTTTTAGCACGCCGGCGGGAGGACAGTCGCTCGATCCCGCCCCGACATACGGAACGCCCACCGACAGCCTGCAAGGAAGCCAGCCGCATGCGCCACGTGACTCCCGCGGTTTCTGATATCGCCCCGGCCCCGGATGGCTTCAACCCCGGCAACCCCGGCGCCCCCGAGATTTCCTCCCGTGACGTCACGCTGCGCGACCCCGGCCGCCGCCTGGAGGGGAACCCCGGTAAGACTGGCACTGCCTTAACACACTGTCCCCCCGCCCTGAGCGGGGAACCCCCTGGTGACGTCACGCCGCACACACTGCAGTGGCGCCACCTGGAGGCAAACGCCGGCACCACCGGCTCGGGCAGGGAACCCCCCGCTGACGTCACGCCACTCAGACCCCACTGGCGCCGCCTGGAGGATTCCGCCCGAGTTACCGACATAAACATTGCGCGGCGTGGAGGCACGCCCTCATACGACAGCTTCGTGCGCCGGGTCGGTGCCCCGGACAATACATCGACACCGTCAGCCCCGGACCCCATTATCGCCTGTGCGCTTTGTGACGTGACCGCCCGTGCCCCCGCGCACAGAGCCGGCGCCGACGAGCCGGTTGAGCAGATCATCGCAACGCTCCTCCAGCGCACCCTGCCCGCGGCGCCTCCCTGCAGCCCCACGCCGGCTGAGTACAGGGCCACCCTCGACACTTTCTGGCCGGTCCTCTCGGGCGAGGGTTGGGCCGTGTACCCCGACTACGCTCGGGCTTACGCAGCCGCCCGGTCCTCGGCCCTTCCCAATTATTTGGCGACCCGAGTCCCGGTCCCCTCCGACTTGGTCATCAGCGAGTGGCGCCGAGTGCTTCGCAGATACGACGATCCCCTGCTCCTTGACCACCTGGAGTTCGGGTTTCCGGCCAATTACACCGCGGCTGGCCCCCCGACGCCCACCTACAAGAACCACCGAGAGGACCCCGAGTTCGGCCTCCACGTCACCAACTATGCGGAGGAGGAGCTGTGCCGCGGCGACCGCTTCGGCCCCTTCGCGGTCCCTCCGTTCACGCCCTGGGCGCAGTGCAGCCCCATCATGACGCGGCCGAAGTCCACACCGGGCAAGCGCCGCATCATCGTGGACCTGTCCTTCCCGCCCGGCCGCAGTGTGAACACGGGCATCCCTAGGAGGGAGTACCTCGGTCGGCCCCACCGCCACCGGTCGGCCCCTCCGCCACCGACCTCAGTCGTCGCGTCATCCAGGAAGGCAGGGGCTCCTTCTGCTGGTTGGCCGACGTCTCTCGGGCCTACCGACAGCTCCGGGCCGACCGCCTTTCCACCCCGCTCTCCGGCATCATCGTCGACGGGGGGGGTTTACGTGGACATCGCCCATCCCTTCGGCTGCAGGACCTTCCTTGCGGCCATGCGCGTGTAGTGGCCCACGGCCCTCCAACTCACAGTCACACACGGAAGAACACCAAGATTCAATTCAGTGTACGCTTCACCCTTGGTTTATTGAACCCTCTGCTCTTCGCGGCGTCAGTAGTTGTCTGACCCGCCCCCTGACTCACCAGATCCCACATCGACTCTATAGGTGTGTGTGGGGGGGTGGGTCAGCCACACGCAGTAGAGGTCAGCCCAGTTGGGGTCTGACCGGTGGCTACCCGTGCCGCCACCTGGCGCAGTGCGTAGGTACTGCGCTAGTGCACGGCATAGTCTCCGCTGCTACCGCATGGTAGTAGAGCTCATGTTCAGACTACTACACGCGCCTTCGACGGTATCCGTGAGCTCTGCGAGGCCCTTGGCCTCGCCCTCGCCCCTGACAAGTGCTGCCCGCCGACGGTGCGCCTCGTCTGGCTCGGCATCGAGTGTGACACCGAGGCCATGACCCTGAGAATACCCAACCAGAAGCTTCAGGATGTCATCGACGAGTGCGAGCGCTGGCTCGACCGGCCCACCCTCACGAGAAGGGCCCTCCAGCGCCTCCTCGGCCGACTCGCGCACGTGAGCACCTGCCTTCCCCCTGGCCGGACCTTCATGGCTTGGATCCTCCGCAGCCTCAGGTCAGCCCTTTTGGCGGGCGACGCGGACGTCGACCCGGAGCTCAGGAAGGACGTCCGCTGGTTCCGGTACTACGCGGTTGGCGTGAACGGCGTCTGCCTCTTGCCCCCTCGCCACCGCCCTCGCTGGGTAATCGAGTGTGACTCATGCCTCACCGGCGGGACGTGTTCTCGGACACCACCTGCTTCGCCGAGTGCTACGACGTGGACTTCCGTTCGGCATACCCTACCATCCATGAGCTCGAGGCCCTGAACCTCATGCTGGCGGTCCAGGTCCTTGGGCCCTTCGCCCCCGGCGGCTACGAGATCGTCATCAATACCGACAACGCGGCCTCCGCCCACGCCATCCAGACCGGTCGCGCGATCGACCCCACCCTGGGCGCCTGTGCCAGGGAGCTCTGGTTTCTGGCCGCCCGCGGATCCTTCGACGTCGTCGTCCGGCATAAGCCGGGCGCCGAGCTGGTGTTCGCGGATGCCCTCAGCCGCGCCCACCTCTCCCCTGCTCGCCGGCCTAATCACCCGACCTGACCTACTTAGATTAGCCGCAATGTTTACATTTGGCTGCGATACTGACATACTTTGTGTCTGCTCGACTGGTTCGGGCTGCCTCCCATCAGGGGCCTTTATAATCTGAACCCTGTTCCTGTACAACGTATTCCCTGACTCATTCAAAATCTGATATTCTCTCCCTGAAATACCTGTACGACCTAATATTACTCTTTTTTCCACTCTCCTGCATTACTCTTGTATTTTACCCTGTCCCCAACTCTCATAGGCTTGTGCGGCTTACCGCATTTCTTGTCAAGAAACACTTTCTGACTTTGCTGCCTTTTCGCTGTCTGTACCTTCTTCGGATTTTGTTTCTGGTATCAAGATTTCTTCCGCCATCGGCAATCTCCCTCTCAGCCTTCTGCTCATAAGCAGCTGAGCCGGAGATGCATTCAAGACGGGCAATGGAGTGTTTCGATAGTTTAACAAACCTAACTGAAAATTTGTCTTTGTTTTTGCCCATTTTTTAAACATTTCTTTCACCGTTTGCACAAACCTCTCCACCTGGCCGTTGCTTCGTGGATATTGCGGACTGGAATATATGGCTTTAAAACCATAGTGTTGTGCAAACTCCCTGTACTCATGGCTCTTAAATTGTGGACCATTGTCCGAAATGACCTGACTAGGAATACTGTGCCTAGCAAAATTATCCTTCATCGCCTCAATGACTGTGACAGACGACGTATCTCTCAACAATGTTACCTCTGGATCAATCAATCAATCAATATTTCCATCCTCTAGTCGAGGGTTGGATGCAATGGTTCTCCACTTGTCCCAATGGTGTGCTGTTCTGATAGACTGTGATTGTGGGACCTGTCAGAAGTGTTTGTAGAAAGGGCCCCGCATGGTCACTACTATCTTGGTGAAGTGTTTGTAGAAGGGGCCCCGCATGGTTGCTACTGTGTCGGTGAAGTGTTTTTAGAAGCGGCCCCACATGTTCGCTAATGTCTCGGTGAAGTGTTTGTAGAAGGGGCCCCAACCTCTGGATACTTTGTCTAATAATCCGCGGTTATAAGGTCATTTTCATGGTTTAATTCAAACAAGTCTCCTCCTACTTTCTCATACGGCTGACAGGCTATCGGGTGGTTTATCAACGGCTCATTATGCAAACTTTTCCAGTTGTTCTGGCAAGTGTCACACCGACTGACTTTTTCCTCAATTTGCTTGTTTATGTTAGGCCATAACATGCAGTCTCGCGCCAGCTGCTTGGATTTTGTTACGCCCAAGTGCGTTTCATGTAATGCCTCAATCATTTCACCGTGGAGACCCGGAGGGACCACCACCTGATTGCCTTTCATGACTAGATTGTTTTCTACTGTTAACTCATCTTTGTGTGGGATGTACTGTCTGAGACACGGCGGTGTCTGTATGCGTCCCACCCATCCTCAATGTGTGTGATCAACATGGACATGGATACATCTTTTTCATACTCTCTGACAATTTTACTTAACAAACTTGACAATTGCATGTCCACTGCAGCAATGCTGAATGTGTTATCGAACAGAAACGTGACCTACACTGGCACTATGTGCTCTGGACAATGTGTCTGCAAAAAACATCAGAGAACCCTTCACATGACACAGTTGAATATTGTAGTTTTGCAAACGCATTCGCATTCTCTGCATTTTGGCCGAAAGTTTGTGAATCGGTTTTTGCATTATCCCCACCAATGGCTTATGGTCCGTTTGAATTTGAACCTCCTTGCCAAAGATATAGTCATGAAATCTCTGGCATCCGAAACATATGGCGAGCATTTCTTTTTCTATCGTGGCGTAATCACACTGCGCTGAATTGAGCGCACGAGATGCGAGTGCGATTGGCTTGTTTTCTTGCATCAACACAGCACCTAGACCTGACTGACATGCATCTACCTGAATGACAATAGGCTTGTTTACATTGTAATATGACAACCCAGGAGCAGTTCTCAACTTTTCCTTCAACTTATCGAAAGCACACTGCTGTTCGTTTTGCCAGTGCCACGCCACATCCTTAGCGAGGAGCGTGCGCAGTGGTTTGGCAATCTCGGACATGTTAGGTATGAACTTGTGCACATACCCAACCATGCCCAGGAACCGTTGACGCCTTGTTTGTCGCATGGCCCTGGCATGTCTACGATTGCTTGTATTCTGTCTGGATCAGGCTTCACCCCCTGTTCGGTAAGTTGATGACCTACATACTTTACTGTAGTTTTGCATAGCAAAGATTTTGTCTCGTTTAATTTGAGATTTACTGACCTAGCTCGGTCCAACACGGCCTTGAGCCTCTCGTTGTGCTCCTCCACTGTTGACCCATATACCAAAATGTCGTCTGTGACTATCCCGATACCGGGTAGGTCACCCATGACACGGTGCATTTCCTGAATAAAAATGTCACCGGCTGTTTTGATGCCAAAAGGCAGGCGGTGTACCTGTACCAGCCCCACAGAGTGTTAAATGTGCACAGACGTGAACTTTCCTCATCCAATTCTATTTGCCAATACCCTGTCATTGCATCCAAAACTGAGAAATATTTTGCATCTGCCGCCTTGGCAATAATTTTGTCAATTGTTTTGGTAGGGAAAGGCCCTCTCTTTATCCCATTGTTCAACTTACTCGGATCCAGACAAATCCGTATCTTATTTGTTTTTTTACGATAGTTATTTATTTTTTAATTTTTTAATTGAGGCTGTATTTATACTGTCCATAGCATATAAGCCCGGGTACCCAGGCTTGTTTTCAATGCTGGCCAGTTGTAGTATTGGTGTTATCTTACCACACAGTGGCTGCTGATCAGGTATTTGATTGCCTGCATTTCAGTAGCAGATAGATAATTGGTTGGTATGGTTAATAGCCTATGTTAGTTTTTTTTGCATTTTCTCGGCATATATGTATTTATTTTTTCTACTCTTATTACTAGACTAGCCTACTCATATTTACATATCATAGGCTTGTACGTAGCTGTGTGGTGAGTTATCTGGCTAATTTTGGCATGGTTACCTTCCATTGGGCGTCCCGCCGGTGGGCCGTGACATATCACATGCCCCTTTGCAGTGCAGCTTAGTGGGGGTTTCCTAGCCTTATTTTGCACAGATATTTTTTGTAAGTTTTTATGTCAGGAATTTGTCGTTCCTTTAACGTTTGGGCATTCCACACCTTGGCAGCCATTTCCAGCATGCTTCTCTCAAGAGCTTTTATTTGGCTTCTGGTCTGCTTTAGTAGTGGCGCATTATTTGCTCTAGTAGCCTTTTGTGGTTTTGTTAGAAGTTTAATGTTTTGACTATAGCTATATGCTAATGTTTTCAAATGAATTATTCTCCTATTTTCTAGTAATTTCACTTTGGTTCTTTTGTGTATGTCATAGGTGGGGTGCAGCTTGTCTACTCATAGGCAGATTTTTAGGGCTCTGTTCTGCAGTGTTTGCAGTTTTTTTAGTAGTTCTTTTCTCGCACTCATGTAGTTTACATCTCCATAGTCAAAATAGGGGAGCACCATGCCCTTGAAGATTTTTATTGACATTTCTTGTGTCATGTAGTCTCTTAGCTTTGCAAATAGCCACAGTTTGTGGTTTACTTTTTGTATAATTTTATTTATACATAGGTTGTAGTTTAGTTGGCTGTCCAACTCAAGGCCTAGGTATTTGTAATGGTCTACATTTTCTAGTGTTTGGTTTCCTAACTTACAGTGTAGTTTTCTTTCTGGCATTTGTTTATGCGAGAAGAGAACTGTTTTTGATTTGCTTGTATTGATGGTTATTTTGTTGGACTCACACCACTCATCTAATTTTAGTAGGAGTTTATTTAGTTTAGTTATTACCTCCTCTTCTGTGGTGCCATTTGCGTATATGACTGTGTCATCTGCATATAGTTGGAGGCATTCAGTTTGCAACCATTTTTCAAGATCGTTTATATAGATTATAAAGAGTAGTGGCCCTAACACTGACCCTTGGGGTACACCACATGTGACAGGTTGGTTGTCTGATAGTGTATTGTTTATTTTTGTTTTCTGTTGCCTGTTGTTCAGGTAGCATCTTATCCAATCCATAGTGTTGGATTTTATGCCCATGGTTTTTAGTTTTTCCAGTAGTATTTTGTGGTCTACTGTGTCAAATGCTTTGCTGAAGTCAATGAAGGCGGCTCCAACTAATTGTTTTTGGTTCATTGATGCCATTATATCATTTGTTAGGTTAGCTATTGTTTTTGATGTGGAGTGCAGTTTCCTGAAGCCCCCTTGTCTTTCGTTTAGTATATCGTTTTTTTCCAGGTGTTCATTGATGTGTCTATGTAACACTTTTTCAATGAGCTTGCCTGGGGTTTGAAGAATTGATATTGGCCTGTAGTTTCCCATGTTTTGTTGGTCTCCACCTTTGTGAATAGGGGTGATGGTTGCCATTTTCCAGGCTGAGATAAACCGCCCCTGCTCAAAAGAGATGTTGAATAGGTCTACTATGGTAGCCGGGATGGCTTGGAGTGCCTCTTTCAGTACTGTGGTTGGTATTTAATCTATTCCACTTGGTTTATTCGTGTCTATGTCATTTATTAATTCTTTTACTTCTATCATATCTGTTTTGCAGGTCGGGATTTCGTTCTCCACAGTTCCTGATCTGTTTTCCCATCTTTTAAAAAAAATTCTGACAGCTTTTGCCCTATTGTGACAAAGTGTCTGTTCAGTTTGTTTGCTGCATCTTTGTCTGTGAGCATTGCCCCTTCGTTATCTTGGAAGTTTGTATGCTCTTCTTTGTTATTCTTTGGGAATAATAGGTTTACATTTTTCCAGAATTTGTTGGTGTTGCTTCCCCAGTCTTTGTCCTGCTTTATTATGTATTTCTTTTTTGCTGTTCTCACAGCTTTGAGAGAGTTGTTTCTGGCGATGCGGTAGGCCAGTTTGTCTTCTATTGTTTCTGTGCGTTTTGCTTTATCACCCAGTTTACTTTTGGTTGTGATGAGTGTTAGCAGGTCTTTGTCTACCCAAGGGTCTTGGTTTTTTTGTATTTTTATTTTCTTCATGGGACACATCTCATCAGTTGATTTTCTTATTTCTGTGATGATGTTGTCCCAATAGATATCAACATCATCTCTGTTTTGTGTGATGTTGTTTATGTTTTGGTGCAGATGATTTTTTAATGTATCTTCTGAGTAGTTTTTTAGGGACCTGCCCATTTTGTATTCATAGTGATTTGTGCTTTTGAGCTTTTTCCTGGTTACATATACTAGTTTGTGGTCGCTTATACCCCAGCTTCTAGTGCCCCATTTTGTGGCATGGTTTGAGTTGGTTAGTATTAGGTCTATTGTTGAGCTATTGTTGCTTAGCCTTGTGCTTTCAGTGATGAGCTGCTGCAGGCCTAAGATCTTGATGGTGGTTTGCAGTATTAATTAATTGTTTTCATTGCTGCTGTAATTCACATTGCTGCTGTAATTCAAGTCCCCTAGCACAAAGATTTCTGCATTTGTTGATTTTTTTACAGTGTTTATGCTCTTTTCTAGTTCTTCAAGGAATACTTCAATTTCACCTTACGGTGGCCTATAGAGGCTCGCTATGGCTACATTTGCTTGCTTTTCGCTTTTTATTAGGCACCATAGTAGCTCTATGTGCTCATTTGAGAGATTTGTTGGTTTTAGCTTTTCAGTGTCTAGGTGTTTGGTGGCTTTGCAGTAAATGGCAACACCTCCACCTTTCTTTGTTTGGTTCATTGCATTAATGTGCTGTTTGTCATTACGTACAAGCCTATATCCGTCTATATTGAGGGTGTTGTTTTGGTGTTTGTCAGTGAAACATGTCTCTGATAACGTTAGTACATCTAGATTGCCTTTTTTTAGATTTATTTTTTTTATGTCTATTTTATTGGATGCACTCTGGCAGTTTAGGTGGGCGAAGTGTGTGCCCCTTCCCAGTTTGCATTCAATCTCTTCTACCATATTTATTTTACTTTAAATAATATTTTTAGGATAGTGGTTGCTTGATTTCATGAGTTTTTGATTTTGTTTTGATTTTATTTTGGCTTAGTGATTGATGGATTCGGGGTGTATGTGCTGGTGCATACAGCACATATGGCCCCTTTTGATAGATAGTCATGCATACCTCCATTACTTTTACTTTTACCTGTGCGCATAGAGGAAGACATGAACATTAAAGTGTGTATTAGAATTAACCCACTCGGTAGGTTCATCCTGCTCAACTATTATGGCCATTTCTACCATGCGATCAATTTCACTACGTACTTTACTTTGAATTGCAAAGGGCGTTCTTCTAGGCGGATCTATAACAGGTTGTACAGATTTATCAACATGAATGACAGCATTTGCTTTGATCAAACCTAAACCATGAAACACGTCTTTGTATTCGCTTACCAGCTTTTCAGCCTGGGCACTGGGACTGTCGTTTGGCTTGGAAATGTTCGTCGGCACGGCAGAGTGCACCTCGTCGACACATGCCAACAGGTTCACTGTCACACAAGCCTGTTTCCCCAAAATAGGCTGACAGTTCCGCACCACTTGGAACCTGAAGTCTCTGTCATTCACGTCGACCGACGCCTCACCATCGGGAGTGAACCGATGCCCCGAGAATGTGACCAACGAACACCGGGTGTTCATCAGCCGCCCCGGTGTGACTCTGTCGAAGATGTTCCTCGGAAGCACGTTTGCCTCTGACCCGGTGTCGAGCTTGAACTTGACAGGACGACCGTTCACTCGGATGGTCGCATACCACAGCTAGGCGTCTTGCTCGGCACCGCGGTCAACGGCACCGACAAACAGATCTATTGTCAACACATTGACCTCCACCGGATCCGCGATCTTGCTCAGCATTGTGAGGGTCGGGTTCTTCGACAGCCAATTCGTTGACCCTGCCCAGTTTGCTCCGGCAGACCTTACCGAAGTGCCCGATCTTCTTGCTGGCTATGCAAGCTTTGCCTTTCGCTGGGCAGACTCCCCGGCGGTGTTCATTTCCACAGTTTTGGCAGCGGATCTTGAACTCCCCTACACCGGCACCGCCAGAATTCCAAGATGGCTATTTCCAATATGGCAACAGCGACTCCTCCACTGACCCGTATTCGCAATCCTTTACTTTGTCTCTCAGCGCCGTGATGTATGTGGCCATAGTTTCTGTAGCTTGATTATGCGAATTAAACTTGTAACTTGTTATTATCAAACTGCATTTGCCTACACAATATGTCTGTAAAGCTTCTGTAAGTGGTCCGATCCTGTCTCGGTCAGCGAGCGCGATGGACATATTGGCGAAAACGTTTTGCACTTCTTCGCCAGTGACGTGAAGAAAGATGCAGCATTGCACTCGTTCTGTCTTCAATATGACACCTGCAGCAGTGGCGTATATGTCATATGCTCTGATCCATGTTTTCCAGTACGATCTTGCGTTGTTGGGGAGGGCAAGCTGACCAGGCGGCCGCATACCTGGCAGTGTATTAGCGGGCAGCGGGCAGCATTCTTCCTCATCTGACACCATGTGAAAGTACAACGTCTGAACACTTTGACTTCTGGATACTGAATGGTTTATTCCCGTCCAGGGCTGAACCACCGGCTAAGCTTTCCATGACGTAATCTCATTAGCATATCTTACAGACGTGTCTAGACGTCTACTACGCATATATTACTAGTAGTACTAGTAGGTGAACAGGAGTTGATGCCAATAAAGCACAACTTCTTCACTGTCAATCTTGTGCGACTTGTCTTCCCTTTCTTTCTTATGAGTTTGTTGGAGAGGGGCATCAGGTGTGAACTGACAGACAGTTGTCAGAACGCACCTGGGAAGAGTAAGTGGTGTGTCTGGGGCTCAGACGGCCGAGCATTCCAGTTATATTACAATAGGGTAGTAATGCCAAACTAAGACCAACAGTGAGACAAATTTTCTCCAACTTTTACATAGCGTTGTAATTCATCTCTGAACAAACAGTGAGGAGAATCTACAAAAGATCTGGAGGTGCATGAACAGTGGGTTTGCTAGAGTGCTTGCTGCATCGATGCGCATTGGTTGGTTAAACCGGCATAGGGGTAGATCCGGACAGAGGAAGCCCGAGACAGAGGTGGGAGAAAAGGGTTTTTATTAACTAAGCGATAATAGCACAAGGTACACTGAGGTCAATGAGGTGAAATGTCAATCGACCTGATCCAGGTCCGCAGAGGGAGCACTCTGGGAGGAGGTAGGCCCGGGAGCCGACCCAAAACAGAGGGCCAAGGCTCTCGGGGCGTCGGAAGCTGCGAGCTTGGGCACGTACGCGTGGACCGCGTCGGACTCCCAGGTCCCTTGGGCCATTATCGCGGAGAGGTCAACCCCCCTCGAGGCGCAGGCCTTCGCCGTGCCCCTGCGGAGGCCATGGAGAGTGTAGGCGTCAGCTCCGGGGACTCCGGCTCCGTGCAGGGCGGCGCGGACGAGGGTGGTCACGTCATGAGAAGTGAGGGGGACGCCCGCGCGTGCCAGGAAAGCCAGGGCATCCCTGGGGGCGGGCGTCAGGTCGAGGGCACACCTCCAGGCACGGACGGGGCAGATGGGCGAGCCAGCGATGGCGGGGACGAAGATGGAGACGGCCTGCGTGGCCGAGCAGATGGTCTTCGATGAGGCGATGCGCAGGCGCAGCCCGCCGGGGACGGGCCAGACGTCCTCTCTGCGCAGCATATGCGGCCCCCCCAAGGCATGTGCGAGGGGGACAGCAGGTTCGACTGGCGCAAGAAACTGAAGTACCCCATCACAGTCGCCGCCCAAGGGGCAACGCCGAGGGTGTGCATGTAGGCGTGCAGGATGGGCAGCATGTCGGGGGGTGATGCCAGGGGCGCATCGAACCGTCGTCGCGAAGAGGCTCTCGCCCCCGTGCCTGACACGTGCCGCAAAGGGGGCGTCGAAGGGAGCGACGTCGTCCCCCCACCCCGCGGACCCAGGCGCGTGCGCCAGAGAAGGCGTTGGCGACTGATGCCGGGGAAGGGAGAAGGCGGTGAAGGTGTGCGACGAACTGGCCGACGTTGTAAGGGGCGCGCGCGAGGTGGTCGACCCTGTGCTCCAGCGCGAACTCGAGGTATCGTCTGGCGTGCCGATCGCGGTTGCGCCAGGTTCCAGGTGCCAGCACGGTGCGGTGCATCTCCATCAGATGCCGCTGCGCCGCGGGCCCGTAGTCTGCAATGAATCAAAGATCATGTGTGATTATGCCCTGGTAATGGTGCACCCTAACTCGAGAAAAGCGTCTAATTTCACATTGGTGGCGGAGGAGGTCGAGGGCGGCAGGGGAGAGGTGGGCGCGGCTGAGGGCATCCGCGAACACCAGCTCGGCGCCCGGCTTGTGCCGGATGACGACGTCGAAGGATCCGTGGGCGGCCAGCAACCAGAGCTCCCTGGCACAGGCGCCCAGGGTGGGGTCGATCGCGCGACCGGTCTGGATGGCGTGGGCGGAGGCCGCGTTGTCGGTATTGATGACGATCTCGTAGCCGCCGGGGGCGAAGGGCCCAAGGACCTGGACCGCCTATAGTGAGTCAGTCATGTTGAATATATATATACACACGAACACATGTGCATGTTAGGCTTAAGTATTGTATTTTCAGCTGCATTTGGTGTGTGTGTTGTATTATAATGGACAATATATCATATGGAGGCTAAGCAGCCAGACAGTCAGAGGACTTCAGTGCCATAGTGCGCTCAGACATTTGCTAGAGCCTGTGGTTTAAGCTAAGTACACATATATGTTTTGTATTATTGTGATATTCATTTTACTGGGTATATATATATAGTTGATGGTCATTTTTAAACATTTCATGTTTCAGAAATACTTTGAAGGGGGGATGTAATATATGCGTAGTAGACGTCTAGACACGTCTGTAAGATATGCTAATGAGATGACGTCATGGAAAGTTTAGCCGGCGGTTCAGTGAGCCCTGGAGGGGAATAAACCATTCAGTATCCAGAAGTCAAAGTGTTCAGACATTGTACTTTAACACTCCTTACCTCCTGTCTACACAGATCCTCATTACTCTCTTAGTATGTTCAGGAATCAGTGACTACAACCCATTGAACCGGAGTCCCATGGTTGTTGCACCCAGCTCAGTTGGTATATGAAAAGGAGGAGCCTCAGACAGAGTGTCTGGGTTCCTGGCCAAGAGAAGAATGTGTCTCCCTCAAGAGTGAAGAGTAGAGTGCCTTAGTAGTGCCTGTAGCATCATATAGATCAGAGTGGCTAGAATAATCTATCTCAGAATGAGGCTTATGTGGTCAGGTGGGGCAAAGGGGTGCAGGTGACTGGGCCTCCCACAGCCAGCCAATCAGACACCCTGTACAGTCTGTGTGGGGAGGGGACGCCCTAATAGGGGCAGTCAACCCCAGCTGCAGGTGGTGTCCATAATGTATGCAGAGTGGCTGTAGTGGGGGGCCATGCATGGGTATTTTTCTCTTTTCATTTCAAATTGATGCAAAAGTTTCGTTTTCAGTACCAATTTGATGGTAAGGGTCTATAGAACAATTTTGGTTCGAGTGTCAAGCTCTCAGATAAAAAAATTCAAAATGGCTGCCAAAATCAAAGATCGCTGCCAATTTAGTTGTTTTTTTTGCATTACGCCTCATAACTTTTGTCGTATGGAACCTAGAATGATGATTTTGGTGTCTATATATGGGTTTTCATGTATGAGTAATTGAATAAAAATAATATAAACATGATTGGAATATATCTTATATGGTATTTCATACCAATGAGACAATAAATACAAAATGTGACGATACAAATGGGGTATTTTTTCTGGGTGTCTTTCCAGGTTGTTTCTGAGATGGCTGGGGCAAGGAGATGGCAGTTGTGTATTTTGTGCCAAAAGCAAACTGAGGAAGTGCTTGTTTGTCCTCTTGTGGAATCCAGTCGCCAGTCATAGAGAGGAAGCCTACAGAGAAATCACCAGGCTCGCAAGTCAGTTCAGCGCAATTGGTGCTGCTCCCCACCCAGACATAGAACTTCCAGATGAAGAATCCATGCAGAAGAATCATGCATCCTGGCATAAATCTTGACGTCAACTTTACAGGGCATCAGCACTTGACCATGCAAAAAAAAGTCATAATGAAGGATTGACTCCTGTAAGAAAAAGATCCCGGCGGAGTAATGCAGCTGTTAATCGTAATCTGTGTATCTTCTGTGGTGATGAAACAAATGAAGCAGACCATTCTTTCCAGAAGGTTAAACTCACCCAACAGATACATGATAAGGCAGTCGTGCTGGGGGAAGAGCATATTGTGGCACTCCTTGCTGAAGGCGATCTGGTCGCCATTGAAGCCAAGTACCATCAGAATTGCTACACAGGGTTCAATCGCCGTTACGATGTGATTTGTAAACAAGACAGAGCTAGCAAAAATCTTGAGGCCGCAACAGAAAAAGAATTGCTCCAATTTATAAAGGAAGAAGTCACTGGAGGTCATAGAATTTTTGCATTGCAAGATCTGACAGATATGATGACCGAGAGATTAGAACAACATGGAATCCAGAAGACTGTGAACGGGACACGCCTAAAGGATAGAGTCCTGGAACACTTCCCGAATTTGACAGAGGAGAAAGGTATCCGAGACCGAGTTTTCATCGTTTGTTCGAAGACGGCTAGAAGGATCATATCAGATGCAACTCAAACACCAGATGAGGAAGCACATACATTACTAATGGCAGCATCGATTCTCCGTAAAGCTGTTTTTGATCATGACACTACATTCAAGTTTGATGGTTCATTTCCCAATGGTTGCGAAGAATCATCTGTTCCACA
Source organism: Branchipolynoe longqiensis (assembly GCA_030323885.1). NCBI lineage: Eukaryota > Metazoa > Annelida > Polychaeta > Phyllodocida > Polynoidae > Branchipolynoe > Branchipolynoe longqiensis. The sequence continues at coordinate 14,133,010 of CM059189.1, read as the reverse complement.
ACGTATAAAGTATTTCTTCCATCAACTACTCGCAGGACCCAAATCATCGCCAGAACAAGAGAATTCCAGGAAGATCCTCTCTGTGAGTCAATTGGCCATGCTAAATATAACTTCTCTTTCAACGAACTTGAATTGTGAGCCTCCACTGGCAGTGTTCCTGGCCCTCAAATTGCATTCCGAAACAAGAAGCAAGAAGCTGGTAGAACTACTACATAAATATGCTCTGAGTGTGTCATATAAGAAAGTCCTCAGCATTGAAACTAGATTTGCACAGGCTATTGCAGATAATACAAGGAACAATACTGATATAGTCTGTCCTACAAATTTGCATCACCACATTTTCACAGTTGCAGCCCTGGATAACTTGGATCACAATCCCACATCACGCACTGCAAGCTCATCCTTCCATGGAACTGGTATTTCAATATTTCAGTTTCCTTTATCACAGACGCCTGGGTTGGACCAAGAATGTCTACGAATCAACGCACAACAAAGAGGAGCACGCAGCAGTGAACCCATCCTGCCTCGTTCGTATACATTTGTACCACCTGTGGGCCGAAATCTTGTCACCCAACCTCCGGTAAAAGATTTGCAACCAGTGGCAACAAGTTCATTCGATGAGGAGAAACAGCATGACCAGGCATGGATGACTGCAGTACATGACACCCTATATGTGGATTCTGATACAGAAAAACGCACTACAGCGATGTGGTCTTCATACCATGCTGCTCGATCAGATACTGTTGGACAACCAGAAAAAGGCATTGAAGCCCTCCTGCCACTTTTCCATGAAAAAGCCGCCACTCCAGAAATGATTCGACATGGAATGGAACTGGTGAAAAAAACAACTGAGCACTTCAACCCACACCAAGTCCCTGTATTGGTAGTGGACCAACCACTCTATGACCTAGCAAAAAAAATGCAGTGGACCTTCCCTGACATCTTCGCGGAAGACAAGTTTCTGGTTATGCTAGGTGGGCTCCACATTGAAATGGCTTTGTGGAGCACCATGGGAGATCTTCTGCGTGGGTCTGGATGGCCTGAAACCCTGAAAAAAGCTGGGCTAATGAAGACAGAAGCAGCAGCCACAGCTTTTCTGAAAGCATCCAATGTAATGAGAACAAGATATGCCCATCAAGTTACTGTTATGGTACTCGACAGCCTTCTGAAGCGAGCCTACGAAGACAGTGGGACCGAGATGGCTCTTGAGGATTGGGTAGTTTCTGAACAGAGTCCAACATTAAAATTCTGGCTACTCGTACACAAGTACCAACAGATCATATTCATGTTCATCCGGGCACATCGGGAACGGAAGTTAGAACTCATGGTCACTACCCTGTGGAAGCTTGTGCCTCTGTTCTTTGCTCTCGATCACCAGAATTATGCCAGGTGGATTCCAATCTTAT
>CM059189.1:14110246-14131104 GCA_030323885.1 Branchipolynoe longqiensis | reverse complement strand
ATTGAAAATGTATTTTCAAGAGCTTTCTATCAATACAACTGTAATTCATTAATTAAATTGTTGATTGCAGTATACCTATATTATAAAAGGTTAAAAAGCCAACAAAGAATTTCAACATGCTGGCCAGCTGGGGAAATGAACTGAGCTGATAAATTCTTAATTTAAGAAGCAAAATGTATTCTTCACATACATCTTCATATTTCTCAGCCACTTCAAATTTGAAAAAAATATATAATAAATATTATATCTTAATGCACTTTAAAAGTGAAATCAAAGTTTTTACATTCTCTCCCATTTCAACAACTCTGTGCCGATATAACATATATCGGCACTTATATTATAAGTAGCCATTTGATACTAGAACCAGTGTTTCAACTTACGGTTCTATACTAAACGAAGCAGTTGTCAACAGTATTTAGACTACGTTCAACGTTGCCGTTCACCCTAGATAAAAGATTCATCCATGCCTACTTACAGTACCTGTACTGTAAGTTATTAATACTAATACCGACCCACCCACGGGGAGGCTAATGACTAACACACGTATAGTCTATAGATAGATATACATAAAGTAAACAATACCCACAGAGGATTTCGCCAAAATCCAACAACCGGAAACGGAAATAGGCCTCTATGGGCGCCGCCATTTGTAAACTCATGTTGAATAACGAAATAATCAAAATCCAGCAAACGGAAAAGGAAATAGTTCGTCGAACTACACTACGCAGCAAGCAGGGTGGGCGACAGCAATTGGCCTAACGCCTTAATGATGCGGACATGTTCCTCCGTGCTACTCTGCAGCGGCCCTGTCAAGGCATTAAGTCCAATTGACGGTATTCGGGGTCAGCTATTGGTTAATAATATATCAAAACAAATGCCCGCTGCCATAGAATTTGCCGATAAGTGCAGTTCAAAACTTAGATTTTATTCAAAATTAAAAGAAATAAATAACAATTTGGCATAAACATGGGTGCACAAATGATATATTAATAGTTTACTCCGCGGAAACGATGGCCGTATTCGGGTCACCCGAGTTGATAGAATTTCAAATCGAACACCGCGAGTCGAGTAAAAAAAAATCATAAAGTACTTTGCTGTAGTTATATCGGTGGATCGGTCCTAAGCATTGCTTATTCATATTACCGACCCCCCAAGGGGAGGCTAATGACTAACAGTAACACGTGTATATATATATACATAAACAATACTCGTACTCATAGAGGTGGACAATGAATTGACCAAAATCCAGCAACCGGAAACGGAAATAGCCCTATATGGGCGCCGCCATTCTGTCCGCAGCATAATCGAGGAACAACTACACTGGTCCCTCGCTACAGGCCCAATTTACAGTATTCAGGGTCAGCGATTGGTTAATAATATATGATAATAATAATAATACAATATTTATTTCCACATGATCAATGTACACACAATTTGATATTTATATCAGTAATTTTCTTACATGAAAAAGGAGAAAGCAACAACATAAACAACAACGACAGCCGTATTCGATTCGCATGACCGCGACTCGGACCACCCGAGTTGCTAGAATTTCAAATCAAACACCACGAGTGGAGTAAAAAAATACATGCGCCATCATCAAATACTTTGCTGCAGTTGTATTGGGGGTTCGGTCCTAAGCATTGCTTATTCATGTTACTAATTAACACCGACCCACCCTCTGGGGAGGCTTAGGACTAACGCATGTATATATATATGCACATAAACAATACTCCTACCCATATAGAGGTGGGAAATGAAATCACCAAAATCCAGCAAACGGAAACAGAAATAGCCCCCTATGGGCACCGCCATTTGTAAACTCGTGTTGAATAATCGAGAAATCAAAATCCAGCAAACGGAAACCGTCCTAAGGCGGCCGCCATTTGTACTATACTCGTGTTAATAAATAATTCTCCAAGCGTTGATATGTATATGTCAATAGACAAGTTTGTAATTCTAAAGGTTAATGTTTATGCCAAATTGTTCTGTATTTCTATTAATTTAGTTCTGCACTGCGCATAGCGGCACACTCCATAGAATGCGAACTCAAAACCCCAGGCATTTGTTTGGCTCTCGACGCCATACAAACTCGTCGAACTTCTGTCCGCAGTAAAAGGTGGACGACAGCGATTGGTTAATAATATCATATCCAATTTCTATAGACAGTTTCGTAATTCCGACGAATGTGGGCGGGTCGGTACTAAGCATTGCTTATTCATATTACTAGGTATGTTGCAAAAAAAGCTAAACAGATTCACCCCGTACTTACTAGTAGTAAGTACGGTGTGAACCTTTTTAGCTTTTATCTACGTTCACCCCTGCCCCTACTATTAAAGTACGGGGTAAATCTTGTAATTAATTGTATCTACTGTCACTAGTCTAGTGTCAGTGTCAGTGAAGTAATACCTGTAGCTGTAGATCTAGATAAAAGATTCACCCTGTACTTCCAGGTGAACCTTTTATCTACTGTCAACTGTGTCTGTAGATCTAAATGTGCAAACTTACTTGCTTAAACGACATAGTATTGAGTGGTGCTTTGGCTGCCATCCTGTACTTCTTGTTTGTTTAGATTACTTGATAAGACGACTAGCCGAGTCTAGGTTTAGACACACAACAGTCACCACCAACCATCGGCATCGTTAAATCTTCAAACCAAAATTTAATAAGCCCTGAGTTTATCCACGTGCTCACACTACCCAATAACATCAGCTGGCGATGGGTCACAACAAGATGCGTTTTGGAAGCATCAGAGTTGGGCTAGACCATCTAGGGCGTAATCGATTAATCAACTCGGGTCACCCGACACAACTTTATGCCGATTTTTGAAGCGAATTGTCGTGTCCACACATGCAGTACTTTTAGCCGGAAATCGATATCTGCGCATGAGCAAGTCCATACTAACCAGCGCCACTTTCGGTTCGTCGACGTCACCACGAGAGAGTGTGGGTTCGACCTAGATATGTCTCGACCCCTTTCAATGTTTGTAAACATCGGGTATGCGCGCGCAGCTTGGCTGCAGAACGAATGCACACTGCCAGAGAGTTTGCCCGTACGCACAGTGTAAAACGTCTATTTTATTCCAAATTAATAGAAATGCAAAAGCCTAACCATATATATTTAATATAATCTATTCGGTAAATATGTTTTCTATATGTGTTCCAAGCGGTTTGTGTCTAGATGGTGTGGTTTTAGAGATATTTCACCTTTTCTGTATGAAGATTGCTCACTGCCATTGACAATGCATTGACTGAGTTTGCCGTACGCGGAGTGCAAAACGTCTATTTTATTCAAAATTAATAGAAATGCAGAAACCTAACTTTATAAATTTAATATAATCTATTCGTTGAATATGTTTTCTATATGTGTTCCAAGCGGTTTGTGACTAGGTGGTGTGGTTTTAGAGATATTTAACCTTTTCTGTATGAAGATTGCTCACTGCCATTGACAATGCATTGAGTTTGCCGTACGCGGAGTGCAAAACGTCTATTTTATTTAAAATTAATAGAAATGCAGAAACCTAACCTTATAAATTTAATATAATCTATTCGTTGAATATGTTTTCTATATGTCTTCCAAGCGGTTTTTGTCTAGGTGGTGTCGTTTTAGAGATATTTCACTTTTTCTGTAAGAAGATTGCTCACTGCCATTGAAAATGCATTGAGTTTGCCGTGCGCGGAGTGCAAAACGTCTATTTTATTCAAAATTAATAGAAATGCAGAAACCTAACCTTATAAATTTAATATAATCTATTCGTTGAATATGTTTTCTATATGTCTTCCAAGCGGTTTGTGTCTAGGTGGTGTCGTTTTAGAGATATGTAACCTTTTCTGTATGAAGATTTTCTGTATGAAGTTGCTCACCCGGGCTTGACAATGCATTGGTTTGCCGGACGCGTGAGGCAAAAACGTCTATTTTATTTAAAATTAATAGAAATGCAGAAACCTAACCTTATAAATTTAATATAATCTATTCGTTGAATATGTTTTCTATATGTGTTCCAAGCGGTTTGTGTCTAGGTGGTGTGGTTTTAGAGATATTTCACCTTTTCTGTATGAAGATTGCTCACTGCCATTGACAATGCATTGAGTTTGCCGTACGCGGAGTGCAAAACGTCTAATTTATTCAAAATTAATAGAAATGCAGAAACCTAACCTTATAAATTTAATATAATCTATTCGTTGAATATGTTTTCTATATGTGTTCAAAGCGGTTTGTGTCTAGGTGGTTTCGTTTTAGAGATATTTCACTTTTTCTGTATGAAGATTGCTCACTGCCATTGACAATGCATTGAGTTTGCCGTACGCGGAGTGCAAAACGTCTATTTTATTCAAAATTAATAGAAATGCAGAAACCTAACCTTATACATTTAATATAATCTATTCGTTGAATATGTTTTCTATATGTCTTCTAAGCGGTTTGTGTCTAGGTGGTGTCGTTTTAGAGATATTTCACTTTTTCTGTAAGAAGATTGCTCACGGCCATTGACAATGCACTGAGTTTGCCGGTACTTGCAGTACAAAACTTTTATTTTATTCAAAATTAATAGAAATCCAGAACCCTAACCATATAAATTTAATATAATCTATTTGTTAAATATGTGTTCTATATGTGTTCCAAGCGGTTTGTGCCTAGGTGGTGTGGTTTTAGAGATATTTCACTTTTTATGTCAGAATGTAAAATTGTCCGATATAATACATGTGAACCGAGGTGAAGTTACTATAATAAATTACAAACTGTCTATATAATGATAAATGTTAGAATATAAAAACTCAAAGGCATATGAGGGATGTGTGAAATTGGTAAACTATTATTCATTGAGTATAGAATTTGTATAATTGAATAGTCTTTAGAGGGAGTGTCACTTCCGAGTTTGACTAAGAACAGTATTTGGAAGAGTCACCTCACATGCCTGTCCCCCCCCACATGGTATTGTTATGATCATTGACCACTGCATTGTACTCTGATTGGAGGAGTGAGTCATGTGACCACTGCATTGTACTGTGATTGATGAATGGGATCATGTGACCAAGAAGATTGCTCACGGCCATTGACAATGCACTGAATTTGCCAGTACGCTCAGTACAAAATGTTTATTTTATTCAAAATTAATAGAAATCCAGAACCCTAACCATATAAATTTAATATAATCTATTCCTTGAATATGTTTTCTATATGTGTTTCAAGCAGTTTGTGTCTAGGTGGTATGGTTTTAGAGATATTTCACCTTTTCTCTATGAAGATTGCTTATAGCCATTGAGTTTGCAGTGTGACAGTGTGTGATCCTGCAGCCAGCACTGACCTAGATACCCGTGCTGACGTCACATGAAATTGGTCAGACTGACTACATCACAGTTCCGACTGCGCATGTGCTGAAAACGGCGTTGGGAGCAAAGCAAAGGCGTACGACCATTGAGTTTACCAATACACGCAGTGAAAAACGTCAGTTTTATTCAAAATTAATAGAAATCCAAAACCCTAACCTTATCAATTTAATATAATCTTGTTGGTAAACATGTTTTCTATATGTGTTTTAAGCGGTTTGTGGTTGGGTGGTGTGGTTTTATCAATATTTTACTTTTTCTGTATGGAGATTGCTCACTGCCATTGACAATGCTTTGAGTACAGCATGTGATATATGCGTAATAGACGTATAGTCCTGTGGTTAATATATCCTAACGATATGCAGAGTTGGGGACAAAGAGATATGCAAATGAGATGACGTCATGGAAAGTTTAGCCGGCGGGTCAAGCGTGCCCTATGCCGTGAATAAACCATTCAGTATCCAGAACTCGAAGTGTTCAGACGTCTTACTTTCACATGGTGTCAGATGAGGAAGAATGCCGCCCGCAAATACTTTGCCGGGTTTGCGGCCGCCTGGTCAGCTTGTCCTCAGCAACAACGCAAGATCGAACTGGAAAACATGGATCAGAGCATATGATATATACGCCACTGCGGCAGGTGTCATATTGAAAGGAGAACGAGTGCAATGTTGCATCTTCCTTCACGTTGCTGGCGAGGAAGCGCAAAAGGTATTTGCCAATATGACTTTTGCGTTCGTCGATCAAGACAAGATCAAGCCGTTAACTGAAGCATTTCAGGTTTATTGTGTCGGTAAGAGCAGTATAATTATCACACGATACAAATTCAATTCGCATAATCAAGCGTCAGAAAATATGGCGACGTACATCACAGGGATAAGGGACAAATTCAAGGACTGTGAATACGGAGTAGTGGAGGAGTCGCTTTTGCGCGATCGAATTGTGGCTGACGTTAAAAATGTGAATTTGCGGAACAAATTGCTTCAAACTACTGAGTTAACATTGACAAAGTGCATAAGTATGTGCGAAATGACTGAGTTCAGTTCAGATCTGTTGGAGGACACCAAATCAGACGTGGAAAGTAGAGACATAGATTTCATTCAGAATTATGCTAATGCGCGTACCGGTGCACCGGCGGTCCGGTCAGCGGCGACGCCATCTTGGAAATCGCCATCTTGGATTGCCAGCGGCGCCGGTGCAGGAGATTTCAAGATCCGCTGCCAGAACTGTGGATATGAACACCGCCGGGGAGTCTGCCCAGCGAAAGGAAAGGCTTGCATTGCCTGTAAGAAGATCGGGCACTTCGGGAAGGTCTGTAGGAGCAGGCTGGGGAGAGTCAACAAACTTAACGTCGAAGCGCCCGACCCTCACAATGCTGAGCAAGACCCGGATCCGGCGGAAGTCAATGTACTGGCAACGGATCTGTTTGTGGGGGCCGTCGACCGCGGTGCTGGTCGGGATGCCGAGCTGTGGCACGCAATCGTTCGGGTGAACGGTTGTCCTGTCAAGTTTAAACTTGACACCGGATCGGAGGCAAACGTGCTTCCGAGGTTCGTGTTCGACAGAGTCGCTCCGGGGAGACTGACAAACACCAGATGTTCGTTGGTGACGTTCTCCGGTCACCGGATCACGCCTGATGGAGAGGCACTGCTCGACGTCAACGACCGTGTGCTTCGGTTCCAGGTGGTGCCGGAGTGCCAGCCTATCTTGGGCAAGCAGGCTTGTGTGAAGTTGAACCTGCTGGTGTGGGTGGATGAGGTGCACAGCTCTGTGCCGACGAACATATCCAAATCGACGAACATTGCCAGACCGACGAACATTGCCACACCGACGAACAGTTCCAGTGCTGGGGCAGAGAAGCTGGTAAGCGAATACAAAGATGTGTTTCAGGGTTTGGGGTTGATCAAAGCAAAAGCTGTCATTCATGTTGATAAGTCTGTTCAACCTGTCATTGATCCGCCTAGACGGATCCCATTTGCCATTCAAAGTAAAGTATGTAGTGAGCTTGATCGTATGGTAGAGTTAGGTGTCATAGTGGAACAGGATGAGCCTACCGAGTGGGTTAACTCTATTACGATCGTAAAAAAAACTAATAAAATTAGGATTTGTCTGGATCCGACTAAGTTGAACAAAGCGATAAAGAGAGGGCTTTTCCCTACCAAAACTATTGATGAAATTATTGCCAAAACGGCCGATGCAAAGTATTTTTCAGTTTTGGATGCAAAGACAGGGTATTGGCAGATAGAACTAGATGACGAAAGTTCACGTTTGTGCACGTTTAATACTCCGTGGGGCCGGTACAGGTACACCCGCTTACCTTTTGGCATCAAAACAGCCGGTGACATTTTTATTCAGGAAATGCATACCCGGTATCGGGATAGTCACGGACGATATTTTGGTATATGGGTCAACGGTTGAAGAGCACAACGAGCGGCTCCGAGCTGTTTTGGACCGAGCTAGGTCGGTTAATCTAAAGTTAAATGACGCTAAGTCGTTACTATGTAAGACTACAGTAAGGTATGTAGGTCATCAACTTACCCAACAGGGTGTGAAGCCTGATCCAGACAGAATACAAGCAATAGTTGACATGCCAGAGCCGCGTGACAAACAAGGCGTCCAAAGGTTCCTGGGCATGGTTGGATATGTGCACAAGTTCATACCAAACATGTCCGAGATAGCTAAACCACTATGCACGGTCCTAGCCAAGGACGTGGCATGGCACTGGCACTGGCAAGCCGAACAGCAGGGTGCGTTTGATAAGTTGAAGGAGAAGTTAAGAACTGCTCCTGTGTTGTCATACTACAACGTTCGGAAACCTATTGTGCTCCAAGTAGATGCTTGTCAATCAGGGTTAGGAGCCGTGTTAATGCAAGATGGTAAACCGATCGCACTCGCATCTCGTGCGCTCAACGCAGCGCAGTGTGGTTATGCCACTATAGAAAAAGAAATGCTTGCCATATGTTTCGGATGCCAAAGGTTTCATGAGTATATCTTTGGGAAGGAAGTTCAAATTCAGACGGACCACAAGCCGTTGGTGGTGATAATGCAGAAACCCATCTATAAACTTTCGGCTAAAATGCAGAGAATGCGAATGCGGTTGCAAAATTACAATATTCAGTTATGTCATGTGAAAGGCTCTTTGATGTTTTTTGTAGGCACGTTGTCCAGGGCGCATAGCACCAAAGTCGGTCATGATAGCCTGTTCGATGACACGTTCTGCGTTGCTGCAGTGGACATGCAGTCGTCGAGTTTGTTAAGTAAGATTGTAACTGAATATGAAAAGGATGTATCTATGTCTATGTTGATCTCACACATTGAAGACGGGTGGGACACTACACGCATACAGACACCACCGTGTCTGAGACAGTACATTCCATACCAACACGAGTTAACAGTTGAAAATAATCTTGTAATGAACGGTAATCGGGTGGTGGTTCCTCCAGCTCTTCGTGGTGAAATGATAGAGGCGTTGCATGAGACGCATTTGGGGATGACTAAGTCCAAGCAGTTGGCACGGGACTGTATGTTTTGGCCGAATATGAACAAGCAAATTGAGGATAAGGTCAGTCGGTGTGACACATGCCAAAACAACCGGAAAAATTTGCATAACGAGCCATTGATAAATCACCCGATCGCCTGTCAACCATATGACAAAGTTGGTGCTGATTTATTTGAGTTGAATCATAAGAATTACCTGATAACTGTAGATTATTACACCAAGTTTCCAGAGGTAACGTTGTTGGGCGATACGTCGTCTGTCACTGTTATTGAAGCGTTGAAAGATAATTTTGCAAGACACGGTATTCCTAGTCAGGTAATGTCGGATAATGGTCCACAGTTTAAGAGCCATGAGTACAAGGAGTTTGCACTGCATTATGGGTTCAAGGCCGTTTATTCCAGTCCACAATATCCGCATAGCAATGGTCACGTGGAACGGTTTGTCCAGACAGCTAAGGACATGTTAAAGAAGTGTGAGAAAACTGGAGCTGATTTTCAGTTGGCATTGCTGAATTATCGTAATACTCCGTTGCCTGTCCTGAACGCATCTCCGGCGCAGTTGCTTATGAGCAGGAGATTGAGAGGTAGATTGCCTATGGCAGAGGGCATTTTGGTGCCTGAAACACAGAAGCCTAAGAGAAGGCAGACAGCCCAGCGACAGAGTAGTCAGAAAACGTTTCCTGACCGGAAGTGCGGTAAGGCGCACAAGCCTATGAAAGTTGGAGATAAGATAAAGCACAAAAATAATGCTGGGGAATGGAAAAAAGGGGTTATTTTGGGACGGACTGGTGTTTCTGGGAGAGAGTATCAAATTTTAAACGAGTCGGGCAACATGTTATATCGTAACCGGGTGCAAATTATTGGAGCGCCTGTAGAAGGGCGGCCCGAGTTAGTCGTGCAAGCGCAATCTGGGTCAGCGTCAGCGCCGAATGTAAACAGTGCGGCTAATCTAAGTAGATCAGGTTGGCTGATAAGGCCGGCGAGCAGGTTAGATCTATAGGAGGTCAGTGTGCTGGCGGTGGTTGCACCGTTAACATGTGTATGTACGGTTAAGTTTGTTTCAGCTTTTATGTTTACTGTATGATACATGATGGACTATAGTTGACGTCAGGCATTACGGCCAGACTGTTGAGGACTTAAGTGCATTGTGCACTCGGACATTTGCAAGTTAGTACGCATATATGTTGATGTTGTATAATATGTGTTTTGTCATTGATATTTTGTAACATTTCATGTTTCAGAAATACTTTGAGGGGGGGATGTGATATATGCGTAATAGATGTATAGTCCTGTGGTTAATATATGCTAATGATATGCAGAGCTGGGGACAAAGAGATATGCAAACGAGATGACGTCATGGAAAGTTTAGCCGGCGGGTCAAGCGTGCCCTATGTCGTGAATAAACCATTCAGTATCCAGAACTCGAAGTGTTCAAACGTCTTACTTTCACACAGCATACGGCCATTGAGTTTGCTGAGATACGCGTAGGGCAAAACTGGCATATTATTCAAGATAAATAGAAATACATAACAATTTGGCACAAAAATGGACGGAAGGATGCAATATAATAATATAATGAATATGATTAAGACACAACTCTCCATAATTAAGCATTTTGAGCTAAGAAACATACAATTTCAGTCACTTTACAGGCTGTCTCAACAAAAACTTGTTTCAAAGAAATATATAACCAATATCTGATTAACCCTACTCATTTTTTAGTTCTACATATGTCATTAACCATAGGATATAAATAAAAACATGAATAAAATAAGTAAAACTGACTCTGGCTATGGCTCTAACACTAGTCTGAGTGCCCAGATTAGGCCGATTTAAGCTAAATCGATTCATATATACTACCGCGCGAGGTGGTATAGATGAAGCGATCTAGCTGAATCGATTCAGCCCTAAATCGCTTCAGCGTAGCGTCCACAGGGCGAATGTGAGGCGAACTAGGCAAGGCGATTAGAGCCGTGTTCACACGGGCAAAATGTAAAACGATTCAGCCAAGGCGAACTAAAGGAGTCAAATTAGCCGCCCGTTCACACGGGCAGAGTTGAAAGTGTTTTGAAAGTGTGTCGCGTCCACACGGGCACTGCGTGAGCCGGTTTAAGGCGGAAGTGGATATCTGCACATGACCGTTTTGACCAAGAACAATGGCGGAACAAATAGCGAGTGCAATGTTTTCCAGGATCTTTGGCGAACGTGGATGTAGATGTACCAGATCGGGGAACAGGAAATGTGGGGCAAATAATGGCCCGTTCACATTGAAGGGTGGAGGATTTCCAGCGGAAACAGGAGGCAGAGCGCCGATCGTTCTTCCTGCAAATACTCACTGTCATGGCCGTACAACCCCCCGTGGTACGCCTGGTCTGGTCGAGGGAAAGGTACGCTGTCACAACCTATTTTGTTGGTGTTTATCTACTTAGAGTGTTATGTTAAGTGGTGGTAAAATCTAAATCTTACGAGCTACCCGTGTTGGATTCTTTATGTAACCAGAATGCTGTCACGAAGGTGTGGGAGAATCTAAATACGGCGATCGAAGTTCTTTGTAATACAAAATTTGTGTGTCTTGATAAGATGTACACTCCTTTGTTAGGACCTACCATTGCGTTTTCATGTATAGAGAAAATTTTAGCCAACTTGAGCGCGCTTAATAAGGCGATCTAGATGATTCGAAGTAGTGTGTGCCTTCAAAGTGAGTGTGCTTTTTACCATGGTTATCACATACGATTGTTTGCCGGTTTGTCTAACGAAAAAGATGGCCAGACGTTTAGGTCACATTACATACGCCGACCTACATGAATCGGATTAGTTGCTAGTACAATGTATTTTGTACAATTGTTTCCCGATTGTGATTACAGTATTGTTGTGCGCGATATATGAATTGGCAACATTGTTCTATGTTTTTCCCCGGTATGGTCATATATAATTTTTGTTTATGTGTGTGTTTACATTTACCCATTGTTTTGGGGTTCCCCCCATGCATGTTTATTTGCACTAGTAATAAAGTTTAGTAAATGTTGCGACTTATTTTTGTATATAACCTTTTTTATCGCTTTATACAACCTGCTCCCGATTGTCATCCGATTTCTATAAGGCGACTTACACGATGCGAACTAGATGCCACGCTCTGTGCTAAAATCTTTACAGTTATTGTTTTATATAAATTTTTTGACCAGTTGAAGTGATGAGTAAAGTCCGGGCGATTGTAACCCGATTTGTGAAAGGCGACTTACATGAGTCGAACTAGTTGCCACAGGGTTTTGTAAAATGTTGACAATTTGTTTTTCATGTAACCTCTTTTATCGCTTGATGTCAGGAGTAGTATGCGGCAGATTGTGATCCGATTTCTATAATCCGACTTACACGATTCACACTAGATACCACGCTCTTTGCTGAAATGTTTACAGTTATTGTTTGATATAAATGTTGTTAGCGCTTGAATTGATGAGTCAACTGCGGCCGATTCTAACCCGATTTCTGAAAGGCGACTTACATGACTCGAACTAGTTGGCACAGGCTTTTGTACAATTTTCACAAATTGTTTTTCATATACCCTTTTTTATCCGCTGATGTCAGGAGTATTATGCACCAGATTGTAACCCGATTTCGATAATCCGACTTACACGATTCAAACTAAATGTCACACTGTTTGGTTAAATGTTAACACCTATTGTTTTATAAAAATATTGTTATCCCTTGAAGTGATTCGTAAAGTTCGCCCGACTGTAAGTCGCCTTGCGTACGGCTACTTACACGATTCGAACTAGTTGCCACGCTAAGTTATTTGGGTGGTCAAATGTTCACCAAAATGTTATGTCATACCGGGGAGTTCCTATTTTTATTAACAAAAGCGCTGTGGTCCAGTTCACTCCCATTCATAGCAATTATGCTGTTTACATAGATTTTCTCACACCCTTACTTTGTTGCTAGGTCCTTCCACTGGTGGACACAAATCGTACTCGGGACGTTCGACGAAACAGAGTGGGTCGCAAATTTCCGGATGAGGCAGGCCAGGCCACCTTTGAGCACGTGGTTGACCAACTGAAGGTGCATATCAGGCGGGCAGAAACAAACATGCGAAGGTGAGGTGGTACTGGTGTTTTTTTTCCCCAAACATAAAGTAGTTATGTGGCAAAGCATTTCTAAGCACTTCACGACTAAACCAAAATGCACCGCTGCAAACAACATCAGTGTGCATGTAATGTTACACAAGTTTTAACAAAATATCTGGACTACTAACTGTGGCCTAGGTTATTATTCGAGGCAAAATTTATAGTCAACCACATCCCTGCTAGTCGGCGTTTGCCCCCATACCAACAATATGAACATAGAACCTTAAACTTTACAATTCCGTGAAGTAATTGCCTATGATTGGAGTTTTTGCATTATTAATGATTTGTTTTCCCCTTGATACGCGTAAATGTCTAGCCCAACTACATAAGGTGGAATAGATGATGCGGGGGCAGTGAGGCGATGTACAACTGCACATGCTAAGTCGTATTTTGTGTGCACTGTCCAGTGTGCGTATATTATAACGTGTTGTTGTTTTGTCAACTCATTTCAGATGCATTGAAGTCGAGGTGCGGGTAGCGGTTACCCTGTGGCTTTTGGCAACAGGATCGGACTATCGCAGCGTAGGTCACCTCTTTGGTATTGCCAAGTCCACATGCTGTGAGATTTTCCAGGAGACCTGCGCTGCGATAGTCCGAGTACTATTGCCAAAATACATCAGGATGCCTACGCCTGTCTGCCTCACTGAGATCATGGACGGGTTCGAGAGTCGGTTTGGATTCCCCAACTGCGCCGGCGTCATCGATGAGACCCACATCCCGATCGTCGCTCCCCAGCGTCACCATACGGACTACCACAACTGGAAGGGCTTCTACTCAATTGTGGCGCAAGTACTCTGCGACCACGAGTACAAGGTGATGAACATAGCTGCGGGTTGGCCCGGTAGAGTGCACGACGCGTGAGTCTTGGTCAACTCGACGTTGTATGCAAAAGGTGAGGCTGGAGAGCTGTTCGCGGACAGGCCGCGCATACTGGGTAATCGGACTGTGCCTGTTGTGGTGCTTGGCGACCCGGCGTACCCACTCCATCCGTGGCTGATGAAGCCGTTTGCTGACACCGGTTTACAATTGTCGCCATGACATTACTGGAGATATAAGTTATCCATTATAACTGTATATATGAGTGACCGTCTACGTAGGAATAAGTACGGTAATAACTCGTGGTTGTGTAATGTGGTGAATTACTGAACAAAGTGAACAAGGCTGTAATTTTGGGAACTACGGTAATGATTTATTACGGTAGGAAAGTTTCAAAGAGAGACATATTGCAAAACAGATAAAAGGTGAGAAAAAATGAAAAAAAATGCTAGGCTATGATTTGGACAAAAACTGTTGTTTGGGGTTGAATGTGAAGGTCCTGCCTGCAGAGCTTGGGGGGTGAGCAGGGTGATCCGTGTGACCCCATCAGTTGTCGCACTCCTGAACTGCTGAGTGGCCGGCTGTGTCGGATTGTGGAGCGCGACGAGCAGCTGGAGCATCCGCTCCTCGTGCTGCCTTTGTTCTTGTTGCCACACCCTCTCTCGTTCCTCCCGGCGTTCCTCCCTAGCATTCTGGCGCTCCTCCCGCCTCTCCTCCATCTCGAGCTCCAGCTTCAGCCGCTTGTCTTCTCTGTCGTGGAGGAGGGTGGCCGACGCTTCCTGGGCCCCTACGAAGCGGGTGACGATGGCGTCGAGGAAGCGTTCCGTCTTCCCGGGCCCTTTGCCCTTCTTTTTGCGCAAACCTGTAATATACAAAAAGCGAATTTACAGATGGAGAATCATGTGTTGGCGTTACCCAGATAATTCGCATAAAGTAAAGCGCTTAATGTAAATTGAGCCCAGGGGTACGTTAGTTGCGGTCGCTTAGGTGTGTAAGTCATTTCAAAAGTGTATTATAAGAAACGGGCGTTACTACGGCACAATAAGATGGTGGCCTTACACACAGCAATGCCCTAAATTAATTCGCAGCATGTAACACTGCCACCAGGTAATTTAGTTCCAGTGACTTAGGTGTTTTTATTTTAGCAATCCGGTAATCTAATAATGGTGTTTACAACCGCACAACCAAGTATTGACCTTACACAGATCAATCGTATAAACTAACTTGGATCAAATTTACACTGCCCCACAGGTACCTTAAGTCCGTTGACGTACCGTTGTTGATTATAGTGATAAACGTACCAGATCCAAGAATCACAACATACTGTTTTATTAAACCCCTTCACCTTCGCACCTAGTGTGGATGTACTAAACGTGTACATGAAATATTTGTTTACAAATTACACCCGCAGGTTATCAAAATAAGGTCTACACCATGCTTAGGGCTTGTTGTATTGTACTATAACATGTGCGTCAAAACTGTTACCCATGTTATGGACACGACACAGTGTGCTTAACAATAATATAATTGCTAATGTTATTTGAACAGACGTACATGTTGGTTGTTTTATTTAACCATGAACACATGTTACTAAATACTTTGTAGATGTTATTTAATATAAATATCCTTACCTCGCTGGGCCGCTTGGGTAGCTGGGGTGGGTTGGGTGGGCTCTGTGCCTGCTGGAGTTGGTTGGGTCGCCTCCACATGAGAAGGACCGGAGGCCTCACTCTCCAGCTCCACCTCTACGTCCACCTGGACAGCTTCGTCGATCTCCTCCTCCGCCCCCACAACAAGCTGTTGTGTCTGGTCGTCTGGATAAGAAAGTACAAATTATATTGTATGTTGTAACATGGCATGTTGTTTCAAATAGCGATGTCACACAATTTGGCGGTAAGGTTTGGCTAAGTCGACTCAACTAGTTTGCTTTATGCCAATAGAGCGTAATGTGTATCATCTAAAGCCGCGTTTACACGGGCGAGTTAAGCCGCCTCAAGTAGTTCGCTTCCTATAGTTTGACTCACATTCGGCGTGTAAACGCGACACTGAGGCGGATTAGGGCTGAATCGATTCATATTATTCGCTTTATATAAACCACTTGTCGAGGTAGTTTATATGAAGAGCTTTATGAAAGTCGGTTTATAAATGATAGTGTAAACGCTAGCATGCGCAGTCAAGACCTTAGTTTGTTGACTTTCCGGTAAATTTGCTCTCTGACACTGCTAGCTGTGCACAGATATTTTTTTCAACATTTATTTTTAGGGTTTCACTGCCCAGCAGAAGTTTTGATCGTTCCAAACCAATACGATTCAGTCCATACATATCTAGGTCGAACCCACACTCACTTTCACGCCTAGTTCGCCTCCTCTAGTTCGCCTTATCTAGTTCAGGTTAAAATTGGCCATGTAAACACGGCTTAAATCGGATTACTCTCTTGTGGGTATCACACAGTCGTAACAGTTGGTTGTCAGTTTCCAGTAAACCGACTCAACTAGTGCGGTTCAGGTATAACCCCGTATCAAGAAGGGACACTCGACATGCTAAAGGGAGTATGTGTGGACGTAGTTTATGGCACTGGTTCTCGGTCGCGTTCCCAGGATGGGATCGATGAGATCGAAGTACCTGAAGGGTTCCCGCTGCCTCCCATGGCGGTTCAGGTATTACGACCTATGAGTAAAGCACAGTCAACATGCTAAAGGACGCTTGCCCTTACCTGTAGGCAGGTCCAGGGAGTATGTGTCGACGTATGCGAGAGGAGCTGCTGTGGGTCGCGTCCCCAGGATGGCATCCATCAACTCAAAATAGCGGAAGGTTTGCCGATCCCTCCCACTGCGCCTGCAAGCAAATGGCACATTAGACATAACTTATATAGCCAAAGGGTAGCTAACATCATGGAACTTGTGTTTTTCCATAGTGTTTTAAGTATTACAAACAATAATTTTGCACTTATGTACAAACAATACTTTGCACTTATGTAGTGCCGTTTCAAAACGATGGTGATATTAATAAAGGCGATCACATGCAAATGTTAATCCTAATACATACGACTTATGTTTTTGATTGTATTTGGCCCCGCCCCCCTAGCAATAATCGCTACATACTTCGTCTTATCAGGCCGTTATCAAATTTGATAGTCAAATCAATCGCCGACATCAGGTGTGTGGAACCGAAATACACACAGTGTCAGCGTAAACCAGGATGGGTGGGAGCAATTAGGAATTCAGTATACTCTATTCGCCGGTGATCACACAGTTTTTTTCCCACTAAAAACAAAGGGGGGGGGGGAGAATCCACTTTTCACGATCTGGCTCTCACAATGTATTTAAGGAACCACAAAGTCGTTGAAGACAGGGGAAGTTAGTTTTCGTAACACACCAAACGTACATACTTGTTGTTATCCTTAACTTTTTTGTAAGCCTGTGTCAGGCTCTTTATTTTTGTGCGGCAGGCCATGGCATTTCGCTCGCTGCGTTCATCTCCACACAGGCGGGCGAGTCGGGTGGCCAGACGCCGGTAGATGTTAATGTTCCGGCCTGATTGCTCCAAGTCACGTTGAACCGCGTCATCGGACCACAAAGTGATCAGGGCTCTAACTTCGTGATCCTCCCAGTTGTTTTAACTCGCCAGTGTGAACGGGGCTCAAATGGAAGCATCAGAGTTGGGACAATTCTCCTAGGGCTAGACCATCTAAGGCGTAATCGATTAATCAACTTGGGTCACCCGAGCCACTTTCTGGCGCATGCGCACATCCTACAGACTCCGGTTGGCATATTCAGCGCTCTATGAGCAGAGCGACCCAACCAGCCACGGTTGAACTCCTTTGAGCCCGTTTGAACTTGCCGGAAATAGACTCCTCTTCTGTGGCCGTATGCATGGAGCAGTGTTAGCGACACAAAACGCGTTTATGGCGGGATTTCTGGTTTAGCGCCGAAAAGTTGGTATGTATGGAGCAGTGTTAGGCTTAACACCGAGCGTTTAAACTCAGAAATTCTAACTCTGCTCATAGCAGGTTTACAGCGGTGTTAGTGTTAGGTTAGTGTCAGGATGGAACCCAAATCTACTCAATGCTATCATATTTAACAGAATTACATACGCAATAAGTGAAATTTAAGCAAATTAACCCTTAAAACGAAGCGATATTAACGCAGCAGCCGCATTGGTGGCGATATTAATAGTTATATTTTCGAATCGACGAACGTACAGTAAACAACCGCGGCCGCCGCCAGTATGGAAAGCGACGTCGATGCGGCGGCGGCGGCGATTTGTTTACTTTACGTTCGTCGATTCGAAAATATAACTATTAATATCACCGCCCATGCGGTGGTAGCCTTAATAACGCTTCGAATTTAGGGTTAAATTGATAAAATTTCACTTATTGCGTATGTAATTCTGTTAAATATGATAGCATTTAATAGATTTGAGCCTAATATATGGCTACAAACGCAGACGGATTTCCCAAATCTATAAATACATTCACGTTTAGCTAACACTCACCGTTTAAGCACCCATGCATACGGCTTGACATAGTTCTCAACGACACCGATAACCGGAGATAGGTACCCGGAGTTAGAGGTATAACACCACACGCCGCTAACAACGCTCCATGCATACAGGCGTTCCCGCAGTTCAAAACTTAGATTTTATTAGAAACAGATCGGTTGGTACACATATAGAAAACATGTTTACCAAAAAGATTATATTAAATTGATATGGTTAGGGTTCTGGATTTGTATTAGTTTTGAGCAAAACTAATGTTTTGTACTGGAGCACGCTCATGACTCAGAACGTCGGATCCAATCAGAAACTACCTTATAAGCTGCGTTTACACGGGCGAGTTAAATTGCCCTAGGTAGAACCAGTTGCCTAGATCGGTTTACATTTGCCCGTGTAAACGCGCCGTGGGGGGGGGGGGTTTTAGGGCTGAAATGTTTCACCTGAAACGTTTCACTTAAACCACCTCGGGAGGTGGTTTACGTGAAACGTTTTAGATAAAACGGTTTGTAAATGGTCGTGTAAACGGTAGCATGATACTTGAGGCGTTTTACTGACGTCACACGCATGCGCACTCGAGAGATTCGTTTGTTGACTTTCCGGTCGATCAAAAGCGTATATTATATAATTTGGTCTATGAAACCGCTAGCTCTGCACAGATATTTTTTCATCATTTATTTTTAGGTTTTCACTGCCCAGCAGAACTTTTGACCGTTCCAAACCAATACGATTCAGTCCATACATATCTAGGTCAAACCCACACTCTCTTGTGGCGACGGAAGCGGCTTAAGCACGTCATGCGCAGTCGAGACCTTAGTTTGTTGACTTTCCGGTCGATCAAAAGCGTATATTATATAATTTGGTCTATGAAACCGCTAGCTGTGCACTGATATTTCTTTCATCATTTATTTTTAGGTTTTCACTGCCCAGCATAAGTTTTGACCGTTCCAAAACAATACCAATCGGTCTATGCATATCTATGTCGAACCCACACTCTCTCGTGGCGACGTCGACAAAAACCGCCTTGAAACGGTTTAAGTACTGCCCGTGTAGACGCGACACACTTTCAATCTCGGTCTGTGTAAACGCGCCACTAAAACACTTCAGGTAAAACGCTTTGCCTAGATCGTTTAACTTTTTGCCCGTGTAAACACAGCTATAGAGGCTTGTTGGGCCCAAGAGTTCAGTCAAGCCTTGCTCTTAAATTGCTGCTGTCCTGCTTTTTTGTTTACAAAATGGCTGTTCCTGCTGAGATGCTGGGCTTTTCACTATTTATTATTGGTAATTGAGCGAATATTTGTGAGGAAAGGTAGGTTCATGATTAGAATTGTCACTGATAATATTAGTAGCACTCATATGAACACATTAAGTAGGTATGTGACAAACTGGAATATGCACATCACTGTCAACTGGGTATGATGTTTCACTTTTGTTAATTCTCGATGTCGGCGTCGCGTCACAAGACACAACCCCGTAATATAACCCCGTGACGACACGAACCGGATGCGCGGCCATTGTGGCGATATCAACCAGTAAACATCCCATAGAGTTTGGCTGTACGCGCAGTGGAAAACGTGTATTTCATTCAAAATTAATAGAATTCCGGAACCCTAACCTTATAAATTTAATATAATCTATTCGTTGAATATGTTTTCTATATGTGTACCAAGCAGTTTGTTTCTAAGTGGTGTAGTTTTAGAGATATTTCACTTTTTCTGTATGAAGATTGCTCACGGCCATTGACAATGCACTGGCACTGACACTCAGAATATCCCAACTTTCACTATTACCTCTGTTTTTAATACTTTCAGCGTAAATTGCTCTTAGGTTACATTAAATACTTCAGATCTTCCTCTTCAATCGCGCATTAAGATATTTTTAATCGATCCAATGAAAGCTTTTAAATTTATTTTACAAAAATAAATGCTCCACATAGACATAGCATTGCCGATTTTACCCTTCGCGGGCAGTTTGCCGGTACGCGCAGTGCAAAACGCCAGTTTTATTCAAATTTAATAGAAATCCATAACCCTAACCGTATCAATTTAATATAATCTTTTTGGTAAACATGTTTTCTATGTGTATTCCAATCAGTTTGTTTCTAAGTGGTGTAGTTTCAGAGATATTTAACCTTTTCTGGAGGAAGATTGCTCATAGCCATTCAGTTTGCACTGTGACAGTGTGTTATTATTGTGGTTACTATCGCCGCAATGGCCGCACTTCCGCTTAGCGTGACATCGGTGCATACCCTATATTTAGTCCGTGAAGGGTAAAACACCGCAGTGAGCGGAGCATTTATTTTTGCAAAATGAATTAAAAAGCTTTCATTGGATCGATTAAAAATATCTTAATGCGCGATTGAAGAGGAAGATCTGAAGTATTTAATTTAACCTAAGAGCAATTTACTCTGAAAGTATTAAAAAAAGAGATAATAGTGAAAGTTGGGATATTCTGAGTGTGTTAACCTTACCAGATCATGGCCTCAAAAACTATTTTCGCAAAATCATTCAAGAACTTCCAATTGCCTGATAAAAAAAAAACCTGAATGTGAAATTATAGCGAAAGATCTGAACTATTTAATAGTTCTTACTTCATCTTCCGAATACCGGAAGTT
>CM059189.1:14024612-14105535 GCA_030323885.1 Branchipolynoe longqiensis | reverse complement strand
CATCAACGCCTTCAGCACCCGCAGGCGACCGCACCGGCACCAGTGCAGGAGTGGCTACACCCCCCCCCCACACACTGACCCCTGGCGGCGGTCCCCTATGACGCCGGCACCTGCATTAGTAATGGACGTCTTAACATCAACATTCCCAACAGGTGTATCATGAGCGCGGTGCAGTGTACTCACCACAGAAGCGTCCGCGCCCACCGGCAGTCCCACCGCGTCGGGACGCCCTGTACCATCAGTCTGGTACTGGCGCCCACTGCGCAGTTGACCTGCCGTCGCCCCTTCCATAATAAAATATTACGAAGAGACCTTACCTTCGGAGTCCATGGCCCCCGTCCAATACTCACCCCTTACGCAGAAGGTGAGCTGGCTCACGGCACCAATGTAATGGCCCACGGCCCTCCGACTCTCTCGCTCACACGGAAGAACACCAAGATTCAATTGAGTGTACGCTTCACCTTTGGTTTATTGAACCATCTGCTCTCCGCGGCGTCAGTAGTTGTCTGACCCACCCCCTGACTCGCCAGATCCCACATCGACTCTATAGGTGTGTGTGGGGGGGGGGGTCAACCACACGCAGTAGAGGTCAGCCCGGCTAGGGTCTGACCGGTGGTGACCCGTGCCGCCACCTAGCGCAGTGTAATGGTACTGCGCTGATGGCGTCGTAGTCTCCGCTGCTACCGCGTGATAGTAGAGCTCATGTTGGGACTACTACAATACCAATATCATCTCTTTGGGAACCCAAATAAGAAAGTTATAGTACTTTTTGTGATGTAATATTAGCATAAACTCTGTAAACTGGACATAATGGAAAAAACAATAGAATTTTGTGACTAAATTAACTTGATTATGGGGTTCACTAAACGTTGTTTAGTTTTCTTATTTCTTAAAGGGAAAAGGTATAGGTGGTTGGAAAAACAAACAAACTCGGAATAGTTTTAATTTGTGCCACAGGGTGGTGCATGCTTAGTACTGAACTTTTCCACTTGGTGGTGTAGAGTGACCGAGATTGGTCATGTGACAGCTGTTGTGAAGATGGCTGGGTGAGTGGAGAGAAGGGAGAGTAAAACAGAGGTATTTTCATATATATACAAATAGCCTGAACTGAGACAGCCAATTATATGTGGCCTCGTGGTTAGGGTGTTGAACTTGTAATCTGAAGTTGTTTGGTGGTGTGGGTTCAAACCCCATGCAGTCCAGAACGTTTTTACATTCAACAACAACAAAAGTGTTCCTTCTATATGTGTTTCTGATTGAATTATACAAAGTAATTGTACTAACATATATTTTACATTAAAGCAAACTTATTTCCTGATTGAACTACTCTAATTTTGAGCCTAAAGAAAATTGAAAATGCCCCAGTTTTACTCTCCCTTCTCTCCACTCACCCATCCATTTTCAAAACAACAGCTGCCAGCTACAGTCCCAGCCTCAGACCCCCCCCTCCCCCCCCCCCCCACCATGACCTCAGCACTGACCCACTTCGGGTGAAGTGGGTCCACTACTCTCCCCACACATACACATTGGTTCTCTAAACATAGAAACTTAACAAGGTTGTGCTTGGAGAGCATTTGTCGGAGTTTGGTTCCTGTCTCGGCAGCCTATACCTTTTCCTTTAATAAATTTTCATGAATTGGGTATCGTTGCAAAGCTTAGAGTCGCCCGGGAAAACAAACAAACTCGGAATAGTTCTAATTTGCGCCACAAGGTGGTGCATGCTTAGTACTGAACTTTTCCACTTGGTGGTTTAGAGCGACCTAGATTGGTCATGTGACAGCTGTTGTGAAAATGGCTGGGTGAGTGGAGAGAAGGGATAGTAAAACTGAGGTATTTTCAATTTTCTTTAAGAGAAGTTCAAACAGGAAATATATTTGCTTTAATGTAAAATATCTTAGTACAATTACATTGCATAATTCAATAAGAAACACATATAGATGAAAAACATTTTGTTATTGTTGAATGTAAAAAGGTTTTGGACTGTATGGGGATTGAACCCATGAGACCAAACAACTTCAAATAACAAGTTCAACACCTTAACCACTAGGCCACAGAGACCACACATAGTTACTTGTCTCAGTTCAGGCTATTTGTGTATACGACGTCATATTATATACAAGGTGTATGTATGTTTTGCGTGCATCCTTTTTAAATTTGCCAGTTACACTATAAACTTTTTTTGTTATTGAATGTAAAAAGGAGTGAACCATATGGAGTGAGATATGTGCATTTGAAAGTTTTGGACTTTCAGATCTAGCTTAATATTGAAAGCAGAAGGTGGATACTTTCTAATGCTCTGTTCACAATATGAATAGTTTCATTTTAAAGGTCAACTGGTGGTCTAAGTCATCTAACTGTTTGTATAGCTCTTAAAATAGAAAATAATTCACACAAAGAGGATTTCTGAGGGGTGTATTGTCGGCTAGATGCCCAGCTGCCAAAACGAAAATGAGGCTCCACGCACAGACAGCTGGGTAAACCTCATGATGCGCACATACCTACAACTTTATATAAGGTTATTTTTCACCCTAATACAAGTACGGGGTGAATCTTTTACCTAGATTTACATACCGCATACAAACACATTTTATGATTGAATATTCGGGAGGGAGAAGTGTATGTTACAGAGAATGTGGGCGGGAACGGTACACTGGTCCCGACCCCGCGATCGGTTTCGGTTCGGTTCATCCGACCGTTGCACTTTCGACACACATTTAGCTTATCACGCCTGGTGTAAAACTGATGTAAATAAAGTTTTATTACCCTATAGTGCCGGTGGCACGTTATAGCACTGCTTGCTCCTTGAGTACGTTGTAATTGACCTTTTTGGTGGTTACAGTCGACTCGAGATGGCCACGAAGCGAGGTAACAAGGGTGTACCACACACGTTGAGCGAGGGGGACGCGACCCCTGGACAGCTGTCCGTGCCGTCACGTGACCGCTCGTCGGAGGCAGGGCCGTCCCAGGCCGATGGGAACGAACACATAGTTCGACTCATCCGTGAGCAGCTGCAACAGCTTCTCCCGACCCCACCCTCTAAGACTTCAACGAAGCCACACACCTCCCTTTCAGAAGAATCCGAGTGGGAGGACTTTTCCGACCCGCAAACTACGGACTCGGAGATTGCCTTAGGAAAGAAAAGGAAACACTCCAAAAAGCATTCGTCAGAAGGTGACGAATACTATAAGGCCAAAAACAAAATCAGGAAAGTCGAGAGGACAAAAAAGTAGTCCAAATCAAAGAAGAAGGCCAAATCCTATTCTTCTGACTCCTCGGATGACTCCACCACAACGGACTCCAAGTCGGACGACCCGCATGCGGGGACGTTTGCCGGCATCACGGAAAAGGTGTCCAAAAAGATATGTGCGTCCAAGAAGATCAACACTTGCTCCTTGATGCGCAAGAACTTGAAGGGCCACTTTGACACCTTCAAACCCGCGGAGACCTTGACCAAGCTCGCGGAACAGTATACGGGGATCAAAGGGATCCCACAGGCCACCATCAAAGAGATGGACGACGATGTCACGATGAGTGAGGACCGTAAGAAGTTTGAGAACTGTCTCCACACGGTCCACAAATGAGTGCTGGTAGTGCTCGCCGCCATCATGCCGGTTGCTAACCGTATGATGACCGGTAATAAGTTCACCACTGTCACGGCTGATATGAACTCAGCGATTGCGGCGCTTACAGCGACCAGCAATTTCCTCTCATACCATAGGTTCGAGAATGTCTTCAAATTGGTCACCACCAATGCCGGAAAACTAGTGGCGAGATCCAAAAAGGTGGTCGATAACGACGGAAAAGAGTACACTCTCTTCTTGGTGCCCAAGCCAATTAAAGGCAAGCCGCTAGACCACACAAAGATGTTTGGAGGCCAACTACAGTACCTGTTTAAACAAGTCGAAACGGCAGCCAAGCAGTCAAAGCACCTCGACGGCAAGAAGGACTCCAATACGTCCAAGTTCAAGAAATCCAGGTCGGATTTTCGAGGGCGGGGAACCGGCCTACCCAACAGCCGATTCGGAAACCGGAGCCACAGCTACCAGCCGAGGGGACGCGGTCAGAGGAACCAGTATGGCTGGAACGACGGCAACCGCCCCTTCAGGAGAGACACGTCCTCCCAGAAGCAGTTCCCCAAGCCAGGGAACAAGTAGAGTCTGCCACACAGACCAGTGTAAGCACTTTTAAAGCGGGTAATGTTGCCAACCATTTTAAGGAGTGGGAACAGCTTACAAATAATCAGACAGTTCTAGATATTGTTGGAGGGGTTTTTATTCCATTCATAGAAACCCCTGTGCAGAAGAAAGTGCCTTTTCCTTACCGACTAGCAGTAGAGGAACAACTAGCTTTAGATCTAGAGGTTACAAAGTTTGCAACTAAAGGTAATATGAATAAGCAATGCTTAGGACCGACCCACCGATATAACTACAGCAAAGTATTTTATGATTTTTTTTTACTCCACTCGCGGTGTTCGATTTGAAATTCTATCAACCACATGGGACTGCTTTCAGTGGTGCCCATTCAGTGCTGCAGATTTGCAGCCTTCAGCGCACCAATGCGACTGAAAACTCCCCAAAACAACAACTTGGGTGACCCGAATACGGCCGTCGTTTCCGCAAAGTAAACTATTAATATTTCATTTGTGCACCCATGTTTATGCCAAATTGTTATTTATTTCTTTTAATTTTGAATAAAATCTAAGTTTTGAACTGCACGTATCGGCAAATTCTATGGCAGCGGGCATTTGTTTTGATATATTATTAACCATTGGCTGACTCCGAATACCGTCAATTGGGCCTAAGGACTTAATGCCTTGACAGGGCCGCTGCAGAGTAGCACGGAGGAACACATACACTGGTCCCAGTGATGTCATCACACCATATATGGAAGGTCTGTGGGGAGGGAGCAGTGTACTTGTTCTTCGATTCGACGTGTGCTACTCTGCGGCGGCGCATCATTAAGGCGTTAGGCCAATTGCTGTCGTCCATCCTACTTGCTCCGTACCGAAGTTTGACAAGCGATTTCCGTTTCCGTTTGCTGGATTTTGATTTCTCGGACAGGAGTTTACAAATGTCAGCGCCCATAGGGGCCTATTTCCGTTTCCGGTTGCTGGATTTTGACGAAATCCTGTGTGGGTATTGTTTATGTATATATTGTTTATGTATTTGTATATATATCTACATGCCTCCCCGTGGGTGGGTCGGTATTATTACCCCAGTTCAACATACAGATGGAGAATATATTTCCAATATATTCTCTAGGCCCAAACCTAATGGGGATGTTAGAATGATTCTTGACTTGCCTATCCTTAGTGACTTAGCCGAATATAACCATTTCAAAATGTTTTCTTTAGAAACAGCTAGGGACCTAGTAATGCCCGGTTCTTGGCTGGCAAGTGTAGACCTAATAGATGCCTATTATACGGTGCCAATATATGAGGCACACCAAAGATTTCTTCGGTTTATTTGGAGAAATCAACTCTATCAGTTTACTTGTTTACCAAATGGTCTGGCTTGTGCCCACGTTTGTTTACAATGTTGCTAAAACTGGTTTTTGCTGAAATGGCCAAGAAAGGCATGTTCCCATACATAGATTATTCATTTATTGTAGCGCGCACTGAAAATGATTGTCATTTAGCTGTAAATGATTTATGTAATACTTTGCGCCAACTGAGCTTTTACATTCACGAGATAAAATCCGTTCTCACAGCTACCACAAATTTAAAAAATTTGGAGTTTTTCATAGATACTGAACAAATGACCATCTCCTTGACTTCAGACAAGGTGGATAAATTTAACACCACAACCTCTAATTTGTTAACAATAAAAAGACCAAAGATAAGACAAGTGGCAGTCCTTATCGGACTAATGGTCACTTACGCACCAGCTGTGTTGTATGGCAAAGCACATATTAAATCCCTAGAGATAGATAAAAATATTGCCTTAGCTAAAGCTAAAGGAAATTTCGAAAGTCTTATGACCATTTCCGAGGCAGGACATGCAAACATACTTTGGTGGTTGGAACACATCACTCATTCCCACAATCCCATCCGGATAGATGAACCTAACACGCTAGTCACTACTGATGCCTCGTTAGAGGGTTGGGGCACCCGCAGTGATAATGAAGCTACAGGGGGCCGTTGGTTAGAGGACGAGATAGATGACCACATAAACGCTTTAGAGCTACCAGCTATTTATTTAGGCTTAACAAGTTTAGTCAAAGTACAAACACTCAGTGTCCAGGTGTTAACTGATAACACTACCGCGATGGCCTACATTCGCAACATGGGAGGTACAAGATTCTCGGTGTGCAATACCATACCATAGCAAAACTCATCTGGGGTTGGGCTGAGAAACAAAAAGTTTGGACCACAGCTGCGCATATCCCAGTCACTCAAAATACATTAGCAGACAACAAGAGCCGCCACTTCCATGATCATTTGGAATGGTCCCTAAGTACAGACATATTTGACACAACTTGTCATAAATGGGGAACTCCAGAAATAGATCTTTTTGCCTCTCGTAGGAACAAAAAACTTGATAAATATGTATCTTGGCATCCAGAGCCAGACGCCTGGCAAGAGGATGCGTTCTCTATAATCTGGAATAAAGCTTTCTACTATATCTTTCCTCCATTGAGCCTAATAAGCAGAGTAGCCAGAAAGATCAGGCTAGACCAAGCACATGCAGTGCTGGTAGTGCCGGACTGGAACACTCAGCCGTGGCGAGTAGCAGTGGAATGGGAATCGAAAGACACTTTAAGATTCCCAAGAGGGCCAATAAACCTACAACATCAGGGCAAAGTGACAAACCAAGGGGACGTGTCCACGACACCACTATTGGCATTCCTTTTCTAAGTAGATATTTACAAAAGTTTGGTTTGGACAAAATCACCAAAGACAGGTTGATCTCCTATGCTTGGAGGCCAGGAACTGTTAAGTTGTATTCCAGTTATTTAAAGAAATGGGGCCTCCATTGCTTGTTGCATAAAGTTAAGCCAATGGAACCATCCATCGCCCAGGTAGGCCGCTTCTTACGTATGATGGAAGATGACGGACTCGGGTACGGTGCCATCAATGCAGCTCGTTGTGCACTTTCGGTCATTTTACCTAGGATCGACGGCGAAACTGTTGGCAAACATGAGGTCATTCATTGGTTCATGAGATCAGTGTATGAAAGGAACCCTCCAAAACCGAAATATAGTCGGTTTTGGGATGTTTCATCAATGGCCCGAGAATAAACTTCTCTCTATCCAACAGTTAGGATATAAATTAGCAGTTTTATTACTGTTAGTAACTGGACATGGAGGACAGACAATTGTGGCCCTCTCGTTACATGGTCTCGACATTGATAGCAAGGAGGCCACGTTTGATTTGGACAAACTGCTAAAATCAAACCGTACAGGAGATCCACTCTCCTCCATTCATCTAACCAGTTTCCCACATGATAGGAAATTATGTGTAGTATTAGGGCTTATATATCCAAGACTAAGGGAATACGTAATTCCAAACAGCTTTTGGTGAGCTTCATCAAGCCACATAAAGCTATCTCATGAGGCACGCTCGCCAGATGGACGATTAAAGTGCTCAAGTTAGCTGGCATAGACACAGCACGCTATGCTTCGCATTCTACACGAGGTGCGATAGTCTCGAAAGCAAGACAGTTGGGAATCTCAGTCAGGAGAATCCTAACTCACGCCGGCTGGAAGACAGTGAGATCGTTTGCAAAACATTACAACAAACAACTGGAAAAGACAAGCGGGGTGGCAACCCGCCTACTCACCAACTAACAAGATCCGGTGAGATGTACAAAGTTTTAATATTACTACTGATAGATTAACATGTTCATCAGATGGTTGAGGATAAAAATGAGGCTACGTAAAGGTCTCCCTCAACCACGAGTAGCCAGAGGCTTAATACCGAGGTAAAATAGTATAGTTATACGAATCTTACCTGGGTACAGATGATGGATAACTCTTGTTTTCCCGAGGTACAAGCTTCGGATAGTCGTGGGCTTGGGCCCGCCCACCACACCCTGCCACGACTATTATGTTCGCTTGTGCCAAACGAAAACATCAGATTTCCATCATTAAGCTCATTTTTATCCTGAATAATTAGGTGAAGATTGCTGAACCCGGATGTTGCTTCCTTCTCCCTAGCCCATGACTATCCGAGGCTTGTACCTCGGGAAAACAAGAGTTATCCATCATCTGTACCCAGTAAGATTTGATAACTATACTAATTATATATATATATTTATATATATATATATATATTATATATATTATAATATATATATATATATATATATATATAATGTGGGTTGGTGGTGCCTGAGTGGGATGTAAATAGACATAGTCGTGCTGGCATGTCTGTGTGTGAGTGCACTCAAGGCTTACCCCCTCTGCTGGGATAGGGATCACCACACTCAAAGGTCAAGGTTAGTGGTGACCATGGGGGCCATACAGCTTGTGGTGGTGGGCAGACCACTTGAATCCATGGGGACCAGGAATGCTGGATCCCTATTGGTAGGGCCAAGAATGCTTGTTTCCCATTGGGGGAAAGGGGAGGGGTGATACAGTACAATAAACCCATGTAACCATATAAATAATAAACCAGAGGGCTGTGTCTCTCTCTTCTTCTTCACACTTTATACTCTTCCTTTCTCTTTGTCTGTATTGATTTCACCATAGCCTGCCTACACAGCCACAGATTCGAGCATTGGACTTTATACAATGACATAACAATTTGTACTTGTCGCTTCCTAGCCTGGCACTTGGCATTATTAGGATAGGGCAAGGACTGGTTGACTCAGTGTCAGGATAATGTGACTGAGGGGAATATCAGGTCATGGTGCTGGGGATCTGGTTTCCCAGTGGGGCAGCACTATAAAGTAGCCATGAGTGCACACTGTCACATGTCCATACCCGTCCTGATATGACCTTATATGTTGCTAGGACGTAAAACAACAACAAACCAACTATTATTGTACTCATACTCACTATGTTCAATGTAATTATTTAATTTAACATAGAAATGTTATTTTAAATGCACCAATCATTAGGCTTGATCAATATTATCTCACAGTAAGTGCATTCGTCTATGGGGACAGGCATTTTGACCAGAATAGCATTGAGCTGCCAAGAAACCAATATGACAAACTCTTGATGCAGAAAAAGGTAAATTTCTAAAATCACACCACATAGAAACAAACCGCTTGATAAACAGAGGGCGTAATCGATTAATCAATTCGGGTTACCCGAGCCACTTTTTGGCTCATGCGCACATCCTAGTCTCGGGTCGAATAATCAAATATGATTCTCCACGCTCGGGGTGGGAAAAATGGTGGCTTAACCCAAAATCTTTTTAAAATTGTAATAACCGATATAACTACAGCAAATTAGGATTTAAAGTATTTTATGATAGCATAGTTTAGCTATATTTCCATTTCATTAATCTATGTTATTACCAAAAAAAATTCACCATGTATGACTGGTACTGGTAGCTGTTATCCTGCCGAACGGTACCAGCGCACATGTGACATCATCGCTCCTAGCCACCCCCAGCCAAAAGGTGGGCTACTGGGGTCGGGTCGTTTTGCACACGGCACGTATATTTGTCGACTGCAATTGCGGTGTTCGATTTGAAATTCTAATGACTTGGGTGATCCCGAGTCGTCCGGGTCGTGTTAATCGATTACGGCCAGTGAGATAACATGTTTAACAAACAGATTATATTAAAAGTACATGCGGACCATTTACGGATTAGCGCAGCCAATCAGTAAAAGTTGGATGACTTTTGAGTTCTTTTCTCCGCTCAACTGTCAAGTATTTCTTCCTAGAAAATTACATTCCTGAATGTTTGTATCTTAAACATTTGCATTTCAACTCAAGATTTGTACTGCGAATGAATAAAACATATGGGTTGTTTGCACGCCGCTGTGCTGCACATGGTCAACTTGTTCCTATGGGACGATGCGTGATGACTCACACACGCGCATTTGCAAGTCTCCAATATAGGTGACTTTCACCCCTCTCTGGGTCTTGGTAGTTATTTTTTGTTTAAAAGAGATTACTAATAAATATACTATGTATTTCTCTGACGGTGCTTGTTTGTGAATACCATACAGGTTTGAATTAATTCATGACAGTAATAATTCTCTTATGATACATTGTAATACTTGCCTTTCAGTTCATGGTGCGGTCACAAGTATTGAAGTTATACCGTGACTTCATGAGGGTCAGTCGGAAAATTTCAGACCCCTCATACAGGTCTGAAATTCAAAAGTGGGTGCGGGATGACTTCAAGAAGAATAAACATCACACTGACCAGGTGATAGATTTTCTGCTGCAATGTTATTTTATTTCAGATTTTTTTTTTATTAATCCCTCCCTCCCACCAAAAAGAGGTATATATATATATATATATATATATATTATATATATATATATATATATATATATATATATATATTTATATATATATATTTATATATTTATTTGTTTAAATATACTTAGCACTTAAGAATACCGTAATCTAGTTAGATCGATGATAATTGCAAGTGGCTATTGTCTGATTCAGAGTTAGAGGTTCGAGTGATAAAATTCAATAGTATCTTGATGCCCAACTGTCTTCAATTATCCGTAGTATCATTGCAAAAATGGTGCCATTAAATCTATGTATTCTTAACAGTCGCAATTCAGCATAACTGGGATGATTAATTTAAAGATAGACAACACGACCATATAACTGACTAATTATGTCTATTTATTCTTAACAGTCGTAATTCAGCATAACTAGGATGATTAATTTAAAGATACACAACACAACCATATAAGTGACCATATCCAAACACAGAAAGAAATATTTGAATTGGACCTATCGAGTATCATTGAGGGGACAGGCAGGCTGTTGGGCATGAATGTGATTATATCATTATATATAATGTATTTTCAACACCATGACCATTTAATGTTTTGTTAATGTAATGTTTAAAAAAACGTAGCATTCGTCGAT
Source organism: Branchipolynoe longqiensis (assembly GCA_030323885.1). Classification (NCBI taxonomy): domain Eukaryota; kingdom Metazoa; phylum Annelida; class Polychaeta; order Phyllodocida; family Polynoidae; genus Branchipolynoe; species Branchipolynoe longqiensis. The sequence continues at coordinate 14,094,521 of CM059189.1, read as the reverse complement.
TGAAAGGAGATGTGGTCTTTTGAACTGCAATTTTATTAGAAATGAAAACCCACCTATTTGAAAACAAGTAGGCCCTATATCACATATGCTCCCAATATGGATAACATCGGCAAGGTGGTGATCTTTGTCTCTTTCTTTTGCAGCAAGTGATCAAAATGATGATGTCTCACGGGCTAAGAAGTCTGAAATCGCTGCAGAGTTCACTGGCCATGAGTAGATAGTAGGCCCTACTGATTTACAATAGATCATATCGTAAGACATAATTATATTAGGCAACATTGACTATATATATCATGTACATAGTATGTACATAGTATACTGACCTTGAAATAAAGTCACGCTCTCAAAATATACTTCTGTTTTATGTATATTGTCCTGGTGCAATGCAAACCACAATCTTCCACTGCGAGAAATAGAATTAAATCCTTTGGGAAAACTTGGTGTATGAATAAAAGCGATTAAGATTTAAAACAGTACCTAGATATAAGATTGCCGTAGTCTTTCCCTTTAGTGGCATCATTATAGCATCCAAGAATTACTAAACAAAATTGTCAAAGCTCTTATTTAGTGCAATTATTTTTAATCCAATACTATTTAACTGTGCTATGAGTTTGGGACTTTTACCTCCTGTCCGGGCAATATTTTAGGTTATTATCAGCACGCTTGGGACTACCCACTCGCGACGTTATAGTGCTGTTCCACTGTCGAAATGAACTTGCTGGTTTAGATATTTGCAATGGAGATACTTGTAAGATTATTTCCACACTTACAGAACCAGTTCATTCCAATCAGATATCATAGGAAATTACCATATTGGAACGACTAAGGTATTTTGTTAATAGATCCATCTCGTGGAATCCATCTGTACCTTTATGTGGTAGACCATATCGGTGGCACTATCTAATGGCGGAGCTAACACTTTTGGTTATCTGACTCAAAGTGGATGCCATTCTGTTCCAAGTGATCAAAGTAAGTTTTTTTTTAAACCATCAAGACTAATATGAAATCTGTGTGGTAGGCACATAAAACATGCTATTAACAATCCATACATGGCGAGGCATCAGTGGAGTACGATGATGCATGTTGGCGTTGCCGATTAACAGAGAGGTAGTGATTAGAATTACCCTAAGACTTAACCACCGTTTGTTATTGAATATAGCTAGTAATATGGGTCCACAGGTTCGAACTTTGATTGAGTCAAACCTATGACATAAAAAAATGTATACTTGTCATTTCCTAGCCAGGCACTTGGCATTATTAGGATAGAGCAAGGACTGGTTGGCTCAGTGTCAGGATAATGTGACTGAGTGGGATATCAGGTATTGGTGCTGGCGGCCTGATCTAGTGGGACAGCACTATAAAAGCTCACATGACAAAAGCTCAAGTCAAAAACTCAAACTATTAATGATTAAAGAGACAATAGCTCACAAGCTTTAAACAGAGGTGTTACCTGAGTCTGTTATTCTCACCTATCACACCTCATTTCACACCTGAATCACACATATTGGGTATGGCTGAACAAATTTAATTCATGTAATTGTATTAGAACTTGTACCATTGAAAAGATTTGTTTGTTTTGTTCATTGGGGTTTTGCATCCTAGCAACATATATGGTCATATCAGGATGGATAACGACTTCTGACAGCATGCACTCATGGCGACTTTTATAGTGCTGCCCTATCAGTCCACTGGCACCATGACCAAATATCCCTATCATTCACCTTATCCTGACACTGAGCTAACCAGTCCTTGGCCCATTATAATAATGCTGAGTGCCAGGCTAGGTAGCGACAAGTATCAATTTTGTATATGTCATTGGTTTGAACCGCCCAGCAATTGAACTTCCTACCTTCTGCACGGCAAGCCTGCACTCTACATATTCAGCTACCATGTCTGGTTCTATTGGAAAGAACTGTGAATTACAATTAAAGCGATCTTTCAATTTTGATTCTGGGATAAATATGAAGAAAGTTGACAATTGGTGTTAATTTTCGTCTTTTGTTTTAATGGAAATCAAAGAAAAACCTGTGACCAGTCCCTTAAAAAATACATCTCAAAATAGTGCACCATATACCTGTGATATGTATGTGTATGTAATAAAAAATATAATTGTTGTGAGCTTTTGGACATGTTCGACTGGGCCTTTCTATACGCATATCAAAATATTTCTTTACAAATTCCTATTCGACCGGGACCGGAAGTGGGTTTCTATAAGTACAAATCGAATGTGTCTTGTGGCTCCATCCATAAGGTCACATGGTCTATTTCAAGATGGCTGATATGGAAAGGTTGTTGTTGTTGTTTTGGGGAGTTTTCAGTCGCATTGGTGCACTGATGGCTGCAAATCTGCAGCACTGAATGGGCACCGCTGAAAGCAGTCCCATGAGGTCGGGAGTTGGATTCTGATGGAGAGTGATCAGAGGATTTGGGGGGGGGGGGGGGAGGAAGGAAAAAGGCAGCCTAAGAGCCCAACCACAGTCCTCTGAGAGGGCTGGGGGAGGCTGGGTGGTTGGTGTAGTTTTACGCCCCAGTAAGACCCTAGGCCATACCAGGACGTGCACTGACTTGTGACAGCGCCTACTCATGGTGACTTTATAGTGCTGCCCCACTGGGAAATCAGGCCGCCGGCACCATGACCTGACACTGTGCGCCCAGTCCCTGTCCTGATTTCATAACACCAAGCGCCGAGCAGCAACAGATACCTATTTTATAAGTCATTGGTTTGACACAACCAGGATCCAAACTTCAGTCCCTCCAGATTCACCGGTATGCACAGTAAGTCCGGCCAAGGCCAGAGGAAGAAGTGAAGAGGATGGCATTAGTTAGGCAGTGGGTGGGGTTATCTGTTTGTTGCCAGTGAAAATTAGTGGTTAGTTGGTATTGGTGTCGAGTCAGCTATGGCGATGAGGTGGGGCCTGCTAGTCCTCGATGTCATGGTCTGGGCGACCGACAGTGTTGATGATGTCTGCGTTCTGGCGGTAGAAGCGAGCAAGTGCGTTCCAGGATGACTTGGAAATCCTGGAGAGGATAGCCAGAGCGGCCCTATTGTCGCTGAGTAGGCAGTCAGCATCCTCCATGAAGTCATCTGTCGATGGCGCCACATGAGGCGAGTATGTGGGCCACATTGAAGATCTTAGTGCCGCAGGGACAGCGCTGGACGTTGGGGACATCAATCCAACAGCGGTAGCCAGTCCTGAAGCGGTTGACGGCGACTTGGGTAGAAGCAGGAAGGCCTACTGGATGGGGGATGTTAGTTCTGACCAGGGTGTACCAGAGCCAGCTTATTGAATAAGGGTTCCGTACTTGTTCCTTCTGTGTGGCTCGTTCCAAGAGTTTGGTGGTGGCTCGAGAAGCGGTGGCGGTCAGTTTGGTGATGGATGGATGGATGGCTGTCTCCACGTCTGCTCGGTTGGCACTGGCTAGAGCGGCACAGTCGGCCTGGTCATTACCATACAGTCCTATATGCGAGGGGACCCATAGCAGGACTGTTGAGGTGTGCCTGATGTCTGGTCAAGATTATAATCTGGATCGTGTCGGCAAGGGAGTGTCGGGCATTTGGGCGGGCGATCTCTTTGATGGCATTCAGAGAGTCGGTAATGATGATGGCACTTGAGTTGTGGAGGTCTTCGAGGGCCAAGTGAATGGCGGCGAGCTCGGTATCGAGAGTGGAAGCAAAGTCTGACACCCTGGTGGTGTTCTTTGTGTTGGAGAAGGGGATGAAGATTCCGGCTCCAGCTCTACCTGATGTTGGGTTAAGGGAGCCATCGGTGTAGACAGTCTTTGCGAGAGGAAATTCCACCTTCGCCTGAGTTATGGCCTCGAGAGCCAGGGAGTGGAGTTCTGGGGTGGTGTAAGCCGCCTTGGCAGCAACTAGGTTGGTGGTTCGGGTTTCCACTGGGATGGAAACCCATGGTGGCTTGTGAGGGCTGAGGGCGGAGTCTGCAATGTGGAGTCCATGGGAGTCCTTGAGGGTGGTGATGGCGTCCTTGAGGCGGTAGGAGATGTGAGGGTGACCGCGGGTCCCATCTCGGAGGTAGGCCGCGGCTATGCGGATTGTTGGTGAAAGGCCTGAGGAAAGGGTTCTTGTGAGGTGGGTGGTGAGAAGTTGTTTGCCTCGGAGGTGGAGGGGAGGGAGGCCGGATTCAAGGAGGAGGATCTCGATCCTGGTGGTGCTGGGAACACGGAGGACAAGCCTGGCAGCCCGGTGTTGGATGCTCTGAAGTTTTCGGAACTCGTTCAGAAAGATCTTATTTTTGGGTAGTCGAGTTTGGGGGTTGTCAAGCCCGAGGGCTATGAGAGCGAGTGTGGGCGCGGCGTAGTCGAAGAGGGAGTGGACTGCCTGGCGGTAGAAGAGTGCGAGTACACTGTCCGGGATGCCCCAGGAGAAGCCGGAGATCCTCTTCATGAGGAGGAGTCTGTTGCTTATTCTGGTGGCCAAGTGGCGGCAGAGGGCTCTCATGTTCAGGTCTCGGTCTAGACGGATACCTAGGTAGTCGAAGGTGGAGACCCATTCGATAGGGGATCCATCTAGGTAGAGGGGGTGAAGTGGTTGACCTCTGAACATGTGCATGATCTTGGTCTTGGTGTGGGAGATTTTTAGTCCAAGGTCCCGGCAGGCGTTTCCTACCAGGTGGAGCACCTGCTCAGCAAGATCCTGTGCGTTGATAGCATGGGAGCAGGTGATGGCGATGTCATCTTGTTTAAGCCTCCTCACGAGAGATGCCATCACTGCATTTAAGAGGAGGGGGCTGAGCACTGCACCCTGGGGCACGCCATTTTTTAGTTGGAGGTAGGGAGAAGAGGTGCCATGGACACATACTCTGGCTCACCTGCTCTGGAGGTAATTTCGGAGATACGCAAGAGGTCGGCCAGCGATGCCAAGTTCAGCCATTGATGTCAGTACCATGTTGTGGTCGATAAGCTCAAAGGCTTTCTCAAGGTCAAGGAAGATGGTTGCTATTTCGTGTCCATTACCGAGGCTATAGGAAATGCTCTCAATGAGGGTGGCGATGGCATGCTGGGTGCCTCGTCCTCCTCGGTAGCCGATGACCTCCTCTGGTAGGCCAGTGGTGGGGTTTTCTGTGACCATCTGGGGACGGGCGAGGACAATTCTTTCGCTAACCTTCCCGAGAGATTGGAGAAGGGAGATGGGTCTAACTTTACCCGGGGTTTTCTTGGGGATGGGTATGATATCAGCATCCTTCCAAGATTGAGGTATGTCCACGTTGTAGAAGATATTGTCGAGTAGGGGGAGGAGAGTTTCCCTGTTTGTGGCAGATAACTTTGTCCATGCAGTGTTAGGGACTCCGTCAGCTCCCGGGGTTGTCTTCTTTGAGGTGGTGCCTAGGGCACGGTCAAGCTCAGCCCTGGTCAGGTGGGTGTCAAGATTATGGGTGGATGTTGTGGCTATTGATGTCTATGAGGTCGGCTCTCCAGGTGGAGTTCCTGGTGAGCGCTTGTTGGTGGGCATAAGGGAGGTTGATAGCAGGGTCTGTTCTGTCCGTGAACATTTTGTTGTGTTCTGCTGCAATTTGGCCATGGTGTGGGTAGAGTGGGGGGGTGGTGAGTCTCCCCTGGATGCTGTTCACTTTGCGCCAGAGTTGTCTGGAGGTGGTGTGAGAGTTTATTTTGGTACACCAGAGTTTCCACTTCCTGTTCGATTCGGCAAGCTGAACATCTTTGGCCCAACTGGTGGCTATTTTACCGAGATTCTCAGTGCCTCGGATGGGGTTCATGCGTAGCTTGTAGAGGAGTTTGTTGCAGAATCTTTTTGCTCTCCTTATTGCATTGGAGGTGGTGCAGCCAGTGTGATTACAAGAGATGGTTTGCTTTATGGTGTCTGTCATTGCTTGGTAAGTGAGTGTTGTGAACTCATCACATGTGGTCGGTGGGTTCAGATCTATTAAGGTTTTTAGTTGAAGGTTGCCCAGTCCGCGTGGTTTAGGTTGAATCTGGGTGATGGTGGGGGGTGGGTGACTTTGGGTGCATTGGTGTGGAGGAGAGCTGCGTGGTGGTCTGAGTATAGTGTTCTTAGCTCCCAGGAAGCTGCAGCTGCAAGGCAGGAGTCGGTGATACAGAGATTGATTGATGTGCTTGCTCTGTAGGTAGGCGAGCCATCTTGAGGATAGAATGGGATGTTGAGTCGAGGATCTCTGCTAGGAGTACACAGCCTCTAGGGGAATCGATGTTGTTGCGTCCCCAGGAGGAGTGGTGGGTGTTAAAGTCTCCCATGACAACTTGGTGATCTGTGCCGTTGCCGAGGGCCTGGAAAATATGGTTTAGCGTAAAAGTAGTGTTGACAGGGTTGTAAATGTTGTATACATCCATGACGGAGTGTGCTAGGTGGAGATGTATGCGAAGGGTGTCAGCATGAGGGTTGGATCTGTTGGGTGGGATCTTGGTGGAGTGGATGTGGTTGCTTACGAATGTGGTGGTTCCTCATGAGGGTCTGCCTGCTGCTGCGCGTCTTACTGTGAGGATGTGGTATGTGGTGTAGCCTTTGATATGGGGTGGATCGATGAGGAAGGTTTCTTGGAGAAGTGCGACGTCAATTTTATCTCTTTTTAAGGTGTCGCCAAGAAGAGCTATCTTGGATTTCAGTCCGGCACAGTTCCAGGAGAGAATGGTTAAAGAGTTGTTCGTGGAACGGGGATGGGAGTGCGGGCTGGTGGCGGCATTATTATGTACCTCCATTTTGGGTTGTCAGGGTGGCACGAAAAGAAGCTGGCAGGTCTTTAGGGACATGCGGAAGGAGGTGCTGGATGTTGGAGTCGACTTGGAGCCAGTTAATTAAGCCGAAGGCTAGGGCCTCAACAGAGATTCTGGGTGTTATGGTGGAAAGTGATGCATTAAGAATGCGGAGGAATATAGGGGTGGGATTTGGGTCGGAGGCAGGGGGGTCGCATGTGTGGAGGGGAAGGTGGTTTGGGTGAAGGAGTCAGCAGTGGCTACAGTTTGAGTGGAGATGGATCTGGTCTGTGGGTGGGAGGAGTAGGGGTGGCAGATCTTGGGTTTGGGGGCGGTGAGGTTGAGGGAGAGGAGTGAGGGGGGCAGGGCTGGGGTGGAGGGACAATGCATTGGAGGTGGTGAGGCTTTGCATTCATCCCTGTAATGGCCGTATTGTTGGCAGGTGGTGCAAAAGGTTGGTCTGCGGTGGGGAGTGGCGATTCGTAGGAGCCCGTAGGCTCCACAGTCAAGTCGGCAAGTGGTGTCTATTGGATGGTCAGTGAAGACATTGGCACAGTAAGTGGCAATGTCTCCCTTCTTTATCCGGGAGGCGCTGACAATGGAATGTCGTCCGATCAGGTCGGCGGGGTTTATGCGTGGGTGGAGGCCAGAGATGACATAGTGGTGCGTCTTGGCTGATCCATGCATCTCCGTAAAAGTTGTTGAGGCTCGGAGCCTGTCGAGGGAAAACTGTGTCTTGGCACCAATGACGAGGTGGTCAGGGTATTTATCCAGGGAGAGAGGGGTAGTGCCTTGGGCACGATCGAACTTGTCAAGTTCCTTCAGCGTGTCTTCTAACTTGCCATTGAAGAGGAAGAGAGCGAGGAACCTCTTGGGGCGGCGGCTATCACCATGGTACTCGGTTTGTGGAGGTGTAGCGGTGGTGGGCGTCTTGCGTTTGTTCTTTCGAACTACCTTGGACCAAGAGTCCGCCTCGGTTTGAGGGGCTGGTTGGGCTGCGGCTGCTTGGCGAGTGTCAACGGACTCAGCATCGCTGGATTTGGGGTCCTTGTCGGATTTGGTGAGCGTGGGCTCATGGGTACGTGGGGAGACTGACCTGTTGGCGATGGTGTTGTTGTTCTTGTGCGTGGAAAAGGAGGTGATTGTGGTGGTGGGGAGGCTGGACGAAGAGATGATGGCAACTGGGTGTGGATTGTGGTTGACAATGTTCCGAGATGGTGTGGGAGGGCTTCGCGGAATGGGCTTGGCAGAAGAGGGGCTGCGAGGTGGTGCATCTAGGCCGCTGGGTCCACTGGTTGGTGGAGTGGCACAGCTGGAGTAGGTGTGGTGGGGAGAGTGGTATCATCTTGGTCACTGAACACCGGCTTTATTGATGGTGCTGGTGGCACGGCGCGCAGCAGTGGTTCTGGTTCGGGTATAGGTGTTGGTGAATCGACCTGCACCGCCTCACTGTGCACGCACTCATCCAGTATGCGCCACAGCTTCTTCTCGTAGACCCGGCGTGCCGACTCTGAGATGGGTCCAGGGTTGATTCCGTGGTCCTTCAACTGAGCTCTGAGGTCATCGTCCGACAAAGCCGATATGGAAAGGTTGAAAGATTCTGTAGCATCAGCCAATCAGAGCTGTTCTTTTTCGATTGCAAATGGCTGCCCTCTATGGGGGCAGCCATTTGCAACAGAAATTAACAGCTCTGATTGGATCCTTTTTTATTGCAAATGGTGGCCCCCATACAGGGCAGCCATTTGCAATGGCAGAGAACAGCTCTGATTGGCTGAAACCACTGAAGCCATTTGACTGGTCTCTTTGCATCTACACACGCTCTCTGGTTCACTGCGCAGGTGGGTGGAGCCTACATTTTGCGGATGGGAAGGTCCCAGTCGAATACGTCCTTTGTCTACACATTGAATTACCCATGTTACTATGTAGCATACATAATTGACTTGCTACAGAGTCAGCTTAATGTGCATCCTCAATGGAAAATGTAATTGATTAAATTTGATTTCAAAACCAGATTGATGAGGGACATAATCTACATTAAAGTGGTGCTTCCTGGATATACATCATGGTGGGTGGAAGCCCAACCCCAAGAGTGTTATCAATAACTATGACATCCCTATCGAGATGGAGTGCATAGCCATCAGTGTGATAATGAAAAGACGTTGACTACCGGTCTCAATGCAGTGAAAGTCTTTATTCGATGTCTCACGACCCAGGCCACTCGGGTCACCCGAGTTGCTAGAATTTCAGATCGAACACCGCGAGTGGAGTCGACATATACACGTGCTGTGTGCAAAAATCCCGATCCCAGTAACCACGTCTTGGCTGGGGTTGGCTAGGAGCGATGACGTCACATTTGTGTTCGTACAGTCTTATAAGTTGTAGCAGTACAAGTGCTATGTGTTTTTAAGTGTTTTTTTCTTTTTTAATAATTCAATTTTTTTTTTTTATTGAGGCTGTATTTATTCTGTCCATAGCATGTAAGCCTTAGTACCCAGGCTTGTTTTCAATGCTGGCCAGCTGATGTAAATATAACTGACCTATCCAATCAAAAAATACTTTAAATCCTATTTTGCTGTAGTTATATCGGTTATTTAAAAAAGATTTGTTTTGGATTAAATCACCATTTTTTCCCACCCCAAGCTAAAGGAGAATAATGCAAAACATATCATTAAAGGCCCTGTCACACTATGACGTATGGTGGCGGCCTATGAACAACGTGGTGAAATAATTTGAAAATCATAATAGGTTGAGATACGGCGACCTTTTTGCATTGCAGGAGGTCCCAGTTACGTATGAAGCGTACACGTAGCCTAGGCCTAACCTATGACGGCGTATCCAAAGCGTATGATGACCTATACGCGGCGTGCTGGGACATTTGTTGATGGTTACAGGTGACAGGTCTAGCCTATGAGTAACTACGCCTACCTATGGCCAGCGTATGCATAACCTATGTCGGCGTATGTCTAGTGTATGGGAAACCTATGAGCCACACGCCGGCATAGGTTTTAAATTTTGAACATGCACAAACAAATTTTGGCGGCTCGACCTATGCTGACCTATGAAAAGCATATATGACTCATGCCCAACCTATGACGGCGTATGCTGACATGTTGGTCGAAAAGTGCATATGTCGGCATACACTAACGCTATACGTTATGGTGTGACAGCCCCTTTACCTGTATGCTAGGCGTATGCTATGTACGCCAGAGATACGCGGAGGACGCTGGTTCAATGTACGGCTAACCTATGCCGACCTACCCCTAACCTATGTGTAACCTATGCCAGCGTATGTCTACCGCACATCTAGCGTATGAGAAACCTGTGAGCCACATGCCGGCATAGGTTTAAAATTTTGACCATGCATACACAATTTTCGGCAGCTCGACCTACGCGGACCTATGATGACCTATGAAAAGCGTGTACGACCTATGCGTAACCTATGACAGCCTATGCCGACGTGTTGGTCGAAAAGTGCATATGTCGGCATATGCTAACGCCATAGGTCGTAGTGTGACAGGCACTTAAGAAAGGTCATTTTGCAAGAGTGTAAATCACGGAATGCTGTAACATTGTCAGTGTAGTGGTAAGTGGACAATACACCGGTCGCAACGAACCCACCGATAATTAGATAAAAGATCCACCCCGTACTTTATAGTTACTATTGTATAAGTACGGGATGAATCTTTTTATCTAACCGATAACAACAACATATGGATATCAACATGGAACTAGATGCAGTTTCCGCGGCACACCAGTTTGCGAGGGAAACATCCATTCAAATGCATTGTCAATGGCCGTGAGCAAATCTTCATACAGAAAAAGTCAAATATCTCTCAAATGACACCACCTAGAAGCAACCCACTTGAAACACATAGAAAACATATTCAATGAATAGATTATATTAAATTTATACGGTTAGGCTTCTGCACTTCTATTAATTTTGAATAAAACTAATGTTTTGCACTGCACGTACAATCAAACTCAAGACATGTCAATGGTCATGAGCAATCTTCATACAGAAAATACAGTAAAAGTGAAATATCTCTAAAACCACACCACCTAGAAACAAATCGCTTGGTACACACAAAGAAAACATCTTTACCAAAAATATTGTATTAAATTTATATGGTTAGTGACGATGCTGTTCGATTTTGATGCGTGCGCAGAAGCGATGTGTCCCTCGCAAACTGGTGTGCCGCGGAAACTGCAACACCGGTCAGTAGTTCGCCCGAAGAGCGGATGGTTGGCTGTTGGAGTTTTACGTCCTTGCAACATCTAAGGTCATATCAGGACAGGTACTAACTTGTGACTGCACACTCATAGGAACTTTATAGTGCTGCCCCAGTGGGAGACATGGTCACCTGTACCATGACCTGATATCCCACCCAGACACATTATTCTGACACTGACCCAACCAGTCCTTGCCTTATCCTAATAATGTTGAGCGCCTGGCTAAGGAAGTGTCATTGGTGTGACTCGACCAGGGTTCGAATCCCACGATCTACCAAAACTGGAGGCGGACGCTCAACTCATTCGGCCAATCTGGTCCCGAACAGCGGCAAAGCGGGCTACTCACCTCAGTATGGAGGCGCTACCAGAGCGCGTGTATATAGATGAGAGGGACACTTTCATACTGGCCCATGTAACAGCTGTCGACTGTGGCGCTCCAAGTGGTGGTTGTTGAACAGTTTATGTCAGCTGGCAAACTCAAGGCTATTTGCTAATGGTCGTGTGCAATCTTCCTACAGAAAAAGTGAAATATCTCTAAAACTACACCAAATAGAAACAAGCCGCTTGGTACACATATAGAAAACATGTTTACCAACAAGATTATATTGAATTTATAAGGTTAAGGTTCTGGATTTCTAGTAATCTTTTAAGAAAATTAATGTTTTGCACTTCACGTACAGGCAAACACAAGGCTTGTTCAACAATAACCGCCAGGAGCGCCACTGTAGCCTGTGTTACCTATTTTCGCGGGAGTTGTCCCTCTCATCTATATACACGCTCTCTGGCGCTACGTCGTGGGACCCATTCGTACTATGTGAGCGTTGTAACGGATTCATGTTTCAGTTTAGACGCCTACAGTTTCCTCCTAGACGATGGGACTTCCTCTGCAAATTTAAGTCTCTCGAGCACCTTTATTTCCTTCACATGTAAGTCCGGGAATGTTTGATGTTTCGTATAGTTAATAAGTCAACTGTAAGCTCATGCTATCATGAGTACTCATAGTTGGCGAATAGGAACGTCATAACGGAGAAACTCTGTCTTGGGAATATGTTATCATCGTCGATATCTTTGTCCGAGAGTTGAGCCTCAACTTGAGACGTCAGAGCCCGTAGCCGCGTAGGCGTAGTAACATCTTAAACATGGCAGACTGAAGTTTCAATATTTTCAGCGATTTTCATAACTTATAATTATTTAGTTCGATTAAGTATTCTTGCATTATATAGCAACCTGTTTAAAAAAACTATTTTCTGTTGCAGCTGTGTCTGTGAGCTACTTAGCCTACTATACAGTTTGTTTGTTGTTGTTTTACGTCCTAACCTAGCCTAGGCCTAGCAACATCTAAGGTCATATCAGGACGGGGCTACTATAGTCTATACAGTATACAGTACTTAATTATAGGCTTTACTATTAAAGCTAGGTAGATCAGCTAAAATTTCGAAACACACCAAACAGTATAAATTTAAGCTCTTTCAACAGATCTTGCTGAGACGAACTCAAATCTGTTGTCATTTTGAAAATATCTTAATAATATTGGAGAAAGTTATGGCATTTCTAATGTTGGCTTAATTGTTAAATTTAGCCCCAATTCACCATTGTAATAAACTGTGACCGTTGCAACATTGTAACAGCTTTCGATGGTCTAAGTATTTTGATTTTGGTATTTTAATGTATATTTTCGGTGAGATTAGTTCATGTTCTTTCCAGTGATATAACATTTATGAAAATATTCCAATGCAAAAGTACTTTAATCAAGGGCGGAATCGTGAAAATGCAGGAACATTTGACCAATGACGCGGTTTCCGAAGCGCCCCTAGCGAAATGTGACATACCTGAAAAGGGAATACTGAGTCAATTTAATAGAACATGTAACTGCTGAAGCCTATAGTGCCAGAGTTTTGACAAGCTTGCCAAAACTAATTTTGCATTTTTGCACTTAAAATATCTCAAAACATAACCATTTTAAATAAGTTACTTCAAACTAAAGTAAGGTATGCTATAACAATCAATTTAATATATTTATCTCAGAAAAATGGCAGAACTCAACACCATCAGACTATGCAACTTTAATTTAGGCAGTTGCTATTCGTACGGCAGCTGTACAAATAGATCAGTGTCTATTTGTATGGTGGTAGTCACATGACTAGCATTGACCCAATCATAAGATGTCATAGAGCTAGTCATGGCGTCGAGTTAGGGAATACAAAGTCCTATTGTGACTAACCCTAACTTTAACCTCGGTGGACAGGACAGCCTCATTTGGTGCGGTCGCCATACGAATAGACAACGAACACTATTCATACGGCTCGCTGTATGAATAACCACTCCGTACTATTTAACTAGAGATGGAATGCACATGATGTCATCACTCAGAGGTCAGCCATATTGGATTACAAACACACTTGTCTAGCCATGTTGTGAATGTATGCTGATGCAGTAAAACAGTTTTCTTGTGTTCTGAGCAGTTCTGGGCAGTTTACATCCAATGTGTTGACTTACAGCACTTACACAACTTCTGAGTCCAAACTGCTCAATACAGTGACAAATAAACCAACAAATTGGTAAATAAGCACAATATAGACAGTTGCAAGCCTTCTGTATGTAATCCAATATGGCCACCGAAAATTGTCTCGTGATGTCATTACACCCCCTCTATAGTATAGTATAGATCTGAATAATGTATTTACAACCCCCTATTGTTTACAGTGCATTTTGGTATGTTTGCGCATGGTACATTTTTATGAAATTAACAATGTGACTGTAGAATAACAAAAACAAACACTGATTATAGTCTGATATATTTATCACAGGCACATAACTGTAATAATTATAAACCTTACTTAATCACTAAATCAGGAATTCTTTTGTTTATTTTGCAGGTGAAGTTATTGTGAGGCGATGGCGAGTCACGAGGCCTATCTGAGACATGCCCTCAGTAAAGTATGAGCTCATTCCTAGTTCTGCACTTGTATATAATATCTGTATACACTAATACGTGACTCATTGTGTAATGTCACAAGGTCCAGGGCGGGTTTTAGACTACTCACTATTACGGATTCCAAAGACATCCAGTTGTAGTGTTATTATCCAAATTACACAGCTTTAATTATTATACTTAATGCCTTGTTTAAATTATAAATTAATTTGTTTAACATAGACAAACTTGCAGATTTGTAGACTTTGTATCATTCACTGATTCACTTTTAAGTATGGCGACTCTCATCTAAATTTAAGTTTTCATTTTATGTGAGTGCAAAAAGAACTGTTAGGATTTATTTACTTGTTTCTATTCTTGACTGAATATTATCAAGAAATTTTTATTTTATTTGAGCAGTACCAATATTCTGAAATAACCAAGCGGGATGTGCTTAACGCGTTCCAGAACTACACTGATCTAAGACCCAACCTCGACACATTCGGTAAGATATCTTCTTCGCAATTCAAACTTAGAATTAGTATTATATATATTATAACAGCTTCTTTTTTTAGATAGTAATGATCTCTGAACCACAACATTTATAATCTTGGTATAATATATTTATTACGACACAATATCTAGTTTGAAACGGTACTTTACTTTTGTGTACTAAGGTATTATACAACAAAGAAAATAAGCTGACTCGACATTTCATCAGGTTAATTTCCGAATCATCGAAATCCGGATGAATGTTTCTGTGATTTGCTGCACGGTAGTATTATGGTTTTCCCCCCTCTCCGTAGTGTTTAATGATGGAACTCGTAAAGAGCTGCTGTGCCTAGAGGGGACTGTTCCTGTCGTTTACAAAGGTACGTGTGTCAATTATCAATTTTAGATTAATCAAAATGAAAGCTTCATACTAATTGTTAGAGAATATCTGGAATAATTAAGCGAATCAGCTGAGATGAACAATCAGATTAAAACAAGTTAAAAAAAACATTAGTACATTTGACAAATTTAAGACATAAAATAACTATGTATATGTAATATGAGACCACCGGATATGGATAACCTAAATACAGCAAGATATTACTAATGTAATTTGTGTAAGGTTTATTGCCTGCATAGTATTATTTCTGTCAGTAGGTGTTTTGTCAAGAAATCTATTTGATTGGAAAATTCGCCTGACATGATTCGACATCTAATAGTCTGCTATGATCTCAGGCACAGTCACATCACCGGTAACCGTGGATAGGGTAATTGGATCAAGGAGCCCCAGACAGTGTAATAATTATGATGGTAGCCCTCCAGAATGGCAAAATCTGGGTTCGAAACCTGCTCTAGGCGCAGTGTTCACATCTACCAATAAGATATGACCCCAACCCCCCATGACTTTTAGGGCTTTGTTTTTAAATATCCATTAAAACAAGATTAAATAGCTCCATCTTACGGAATGAATTATATTCACAAATGGCATCTTTTATGTATGTGAATATACAAAGTAACAACAACAAAACCTAACAAAGAAAACCCCAAAACAACGACTGATCTAACTAAGCATTCCTTTTGTCCGGCAAAGGGTTTCTGGTTTGCCGACCACACGCATATAAATTGATCACACACTTATATTAAAGTTGCATAGTCCGATGGTTTTGACTTTCTCTCATTTTTCTGAGATAAATCTATTAAATTGATTGTTATTATCTACATTACTTCAGTTTGAAGTAATTTTTAATTTAAATGGGTAATATCTCAAGATATTTGAAGTGGAAACATGTCAAATTAGTTTTGGCAACCACGCCCAAACTCTTGACACCATAGGCTTCAGCAGTAACATGTTCTATTAAATTGACTCAGTGTGCCCTTCTATTTGGCAATAAATACTTAATAAGTGCATTAATATCTAAGTTAGATATGTTGAGTTAAATCTATATCATTATTTTGGTATTGAAAATGTGATACTTCATCGGACTATGCAGCTTTAAGCAGTGGGCATTTAGTGGAAATAGTTATTTTAAACACAAGGTGTGTGACATAAGATGTCCGTCCATTCATTAGGGAATACCTACAACATCCCGTTATGCCTGTGGCTAATGGACACCCACCCGTACAACCCGCCGGTATGTTACATCAAGCCGACCACCACCATGCACATCATACCCGGCCGGCACGTGGACGCCAACGGAAAGGTTTACCTGCCCTACCTACACGAGTGGAAACATGTAAGACTACTGGCTCAGCCACTCACGCTTCATTCTGGGATAGTGGGGCTTGTGTTGATAAAACGTGTGTGATTTTTGTCGACCTCATGTCTGTGCTCTATTCAGGGGACCAGGCGGGATAGCCGAATGAGTTAGAGTGCCCGTCTCCGGTTCTGGTAGATCGGGGGTCATGGGTTCGAACGCTGGTCGAGTCAAACCAATGACTTAAAAATTGATACTTGTCGCTTCCTAGCCAGGATGTAAAACAACAACAAACAACAAAACAAATCTAGTCAGGGCCGCGTTCAAGGTACGCCTCCGAGAAATTCCTGACGTCATGCTATTCTGAATGACTTTAACTGTTGGTCGCCTCATTTGCAATGGAAAAGAAGAGCTCTGATTGGCTGAAACCACTGAATTTGGCAGCCATTTTCAAGGCGCGTTTTGCCTCCTGTCTGAAAAGGGAGACGACTCTGAGGCATACCATTAACGCGGCCCAGGACACGTCTTGCATTCTGCCTTGCCCCACTCTGTAAAATTAAGAAAACCCATGTTTCCCCTTCAACGCTGTGGTGGATGGGAGACTACCTGTCTTCAGTGACACCTGTGATTAACAAATCTTTGCCATGTGTGAAGAATTGTCAGATCTATAGTTTGTTCAATGTCAGATCTATAGTTTGTTCCATTTGACTGTCCTTCCGATGACGAGACCTATGTCGGGACGACATTGGTCTGGATGCAGAGTTGGCTTTTGAAGACAGGCACTACTGTAAATTGTGATGGCAAATTTAATTGCGCAGATGTTAATGTTTTATAGAAGATTAACTTTGTATATTAATTTCAATAATTTTAGTGGTTTCTTCAGTGTACTACTGAGAGTAGTGATTGGTTGGTTGTTGGAGCTTTACATCCTGGCAACATCTAAGGTCATATCAGGACGGGTACTGACTTGTGACTGTGCACTCATGGCAACTTTATGGTGCTGTCCCACTATGAGACCAGGCTGCCAGCACCATGACCTGATATCCCACTCAGTCACATTATCCTGATGCTGAGGCAATCAGTTCTTGCCATATCCTCATTATGCCGAGTGCCTGTCTAGGAAGCGTCTAGTATATATTTCATGGTTTGGTTTGACTCGAACCCGTAGGTTCGGATCCCACAATCTATCAGACAGTAGTGATGAGTTGGGTTCGTGCAACTATATTACCCTCTATATTTGTGGTTCAATTTAAAATGATTATGTATGCATGCTTGGATTTCCCCTTGGGTAATTTTCATTCTGTTAATGTTGTGCTCAATGAATCTCTCCAATCTAATAAGGTGTAATAAATGAAGAGCACTCAGATATACTATATAGATGGGCACAACAAACGCAAGGTAGAGCGTTCGCAGTCTGGTGACGACGATTCTGCTGGATACAAATAGGGCACAACCATTTAGCAAATTACCATGCAAGCAATGTTGAAATGACAATTTTCCTGGTTAAAGGGACCATTCTTTTGTTTGTTTAATTATGATAGGGCTTGATTGCTACAGTCTGGGAGATATCTTCATAATGGTACCTACCTCGTTAATGCTCTACTCAAAGTGCAAGCACATTGCCTTGGTGTTTAATTTGTGCCTAACCTTTGCAGCCACAGTCTGACCTACTTGGGTTGGTGCAGATTTTGACGATAGTGTTCGGGGAGGATCCCCCCGTGTTCTCAAGGGGCCAACAGCCTGCCACACGCACTGCTGGATACCCAGGGCATGTCCCTGCTTATCCGTCACAAGGTAATTGAATTACATTAATATAAACAAAAAACAAGCACACACACGCATAAACACCAACAGTATATATATACATTTTTTTTTACCTCGGGCTGTATCCACCAGGCTATCACAGCCCAGGGAGATAAAGCATTTCCGGCATCCAGTCATTAGCATAAATCCGAGCACAGTGAGCGCATGCTGTGTGGTTCTAGGTAAGTTTTTGTTTATTTGCATGTCATTAAGAGCTTTAATGACACCTATGATTCATATCAATATGTTTGTTGAAGAAACAAGAAGTAATTATACTGCTCAGTGTCAGGATAATGTGACTGACTGGGATATCTGGTCATGGTGCTGGTGGCCTGGTCTTCCAGTGGGGCAGCACTATAAAGTCGCCATGAGTGCGCACTGTCAGAAGTCGGTACCCGTCCTGATATGACCTTAGATTTGCTAGGACATAAAACAACAAACAAATCCATCGCACAAGTATGTAGATTCCTGCGTTTGCTGGCCAAAGGTCTAGGGTTCAGTGCAGTAAATACAGCATGCTGTGCGTTATTGGTTATCCTTACACGGATCGATGGACATACAGTGGGGAGACACCAATTGATACATTGGTTATTACGATCACTGTGTTCAAACAACTCGCCACAGCCAAAATATTCAAAATTTTGGGATGTCAACAAAGTGCTAAAGAGACTTTGAAGGAGTGGCCAGGAACCAAGAACTTGGGTGTTCAAGACCTGATGCTCAAAGTAGTCATACTCATGTTATTAGTTGCGGGTCACAGAGGCCAAACATTAGTTGTGTTGTCTTTCTATGGACTGATGAAGTCTAACAGACTAGGAGATTCCCTGTCATCGATTACTGTGTGTTCCTATAATGCCTGTCCTAGGATTTGAGCCCTCAAGTCTTACATATCTAGGACAAAAACATTCGACTGGGCAAACAGCTAATGCACTACAATAAAAAAGTGGAAAAATAGAAAAAGTTGCAAAGAGATTGCTAGTCAACTCGAATAAACGAGATGAGAGGCAAAATACCGCAGTTCTGAAACCCGCTAAACATGCTCAACTGGTGTTGTCTGTCATTAATGTCCAGAGGGACACTTTGAATCAGGTACACATGTCCAGAGGGACACATAAACCTGCTGTTTCACAGATGACAGTAAACGATATATTTATATTTATATAAAAAGAACATAAATTTGTGTTTTGTCAAAATATAAGGTTGCTCATACTCATAGCATAATGGAATTAGGGTAATAACGCTGGTTACGTAAACATCTCTCAGGGCTGTGATAGCCTGGTGGCTACAGCCCGAGGTAAAATAGGATAAGTTATAAGAGACTTATCTGGGTATAATTGAAGAATAACTTCTATTTTACCGACGGCTTAGCTCACGGCTAGTCACAGTACAGGGCCCACCCACCCTCTCCATGCGAAACCAAGTTACAAAGACTAGTTAAGAAATTAAGTTATAAGACATTTAGCTCATTATTACCCCAATTGGAAATGGGTAAAAAAAAAAAAAAAAATACTTGATACCGGAAATGCATTATCTCCCTCTACTGTGGCTAGGCGGGGTCTAAGCCCTCAGTAAAACAGAAGTTATCCTGGTAAGTCTAGTATAACTTACCCTATATATATATATCATCATCATCATCATGCTGTTGGTCGCGATGCGACAAAGACTGCTTTCATTACTTGACTGCCGCTCTCCATTTAGCTCTCTGCTGTGAGAGTTGCGTCCATGAGTCGGTCTTAATGTCTCTCAGCTTCTCTTGATGGTATCCCTGAACCGGAGACGGGGGCGCCCTCTCTTTCTGTAGCCAGAAGACAGTTGAGAATAGAGGATCTGCTTTGGTAGCCTGTCTGATGACATCCTCATGAGGTGTCCAGTCCACCGGAGATTCTTTTTGATCAGAAGATCTTCCATAGAGGGCAGCCCCATCCGTTCGAGTATTTCCTTATTCGTCACTTTGTCCTTCCAGGTTAGCCTCATGATTGAACGCAGATGTCGCATCATGAAGGCATGCAGCTTTTTCACCTGCTGTCTGTACACTGTCCAGGCCTCGGCTCCGTATAGTAGGGTGGATAGCACGATTGCGCGGTAGATCTTACCTTTGACCCGAATATATGTATATGATGACGAATACCAGAGAGAAAGAAGGGATATTCTCGAGTAGCCCAGGGATGGTGGCAATGGTATTCACTGTAGACCTGGCGACAGTGGCGCCACCACTGAAACCTGGGATTAGTAGTAGTGGTACTAGTAGTAGCCCCGTCCTGATATGACCCTAGATGTTGCTAGGACGTAAATAAAACAAACAAACTACTAGTAGTAGTGCTAGTAGTAGTAAACACTAACAACATAAATGTATGGTGATTTATACAAATATATATACCGAATACCAGAGAGTAGTAGTAGTAGTACTAATACTACTACTACCACCACCACCACCACCACCATCATCACCACCACTACTAATCCCAGGTCCCGGTGGTGGCGCCACTGAGTCGTAGTTATTGTAAACAAATCAACCAAATTTCATGTATCCAAAATTCCCGACTTGTGTTTACTTAACCCTTTCAGACCTACATTTTATGGATCAAAATAATGCCTATGTGATGTATTTATTTCAGGGAACATTAATATTTCATCTTCGAGGTGGGAAAATGTTAAAAAAATGTCATGGGAATAAGATAAACACCCAATACATTATACATTTTCTGAAAGCTGGAAGAATTTCCTATCCAGCCATGTATATTTTATTATGATATTCACAAACAGGCTGATGCAAGGTTCTATTGAAAATGAGTAAAAAATATGAAAATTAAAAATCTGTGTGAATACAAATATTAAAATTATTGTAAAAAAAAAAGTTCTTCCATATGTTTGAATAGAAATACTGTTTTCACAAGCCAGAATAACACCTTAGAAGAGTCAACAAGTTTCACTGCTAGATCTAATGTGTCTTATTATCTACGACCATATATGTGCACTAGCGACAATAAGAAAAATGTCAGAAAAAAATCAGTTGCCACTAGGAGTACACTAAAAGTCATCCACTGAATTGTAAAATGTTATAAGCTTTTACCCAACTACCTAAGTAAAGCATACAATAAGCAAGCAAGCAGTCTCCATATATTCACTGCTATGTTACAATTTAGACCAGACGGGATGGCCGAATGAGTTAGAGTGTCCGTCTCCCGTGTTGGTAGACCATGGGATTGTGGGTTGGAACCCAGGTCGAGTCAAACCAATGACTTACAAATTGATACTTGTTGCTTCCTAGCCAGGTGCTTGGCATTATTAGGATAGTGCATGGACTGGTTGGCTCAGTGTCAGGATAATGTGACTGAGTGGGATATCAATCAGGTCATGGTGCTGGTGGCGTGGTATCCCAGGGGCAGCACTATAAAGTCACCATGAGTGCGCACTGTCACAAGTCGGTACCCGTCCTGATATGACCTTAGATGCTGTAGGACGTAAAACAACAAACAAACAAAGATACATACAATTTAGACCAGTGTACGGAAAATCACGTACTGAAGTGACAATGTCTTTTCATATTCGTACGGATTATTCCGTACCAAAGTCTGAAAGGGTTAATCATAATAAACCTCTGTAGTTAATCTAACCAAATATTTTGCCTTTTATTAAACATAATATATTTATGAATATAGCATCTGTTCATTCATGTCGATATCTCTTGAGGTCAGAAAATCACAGCATGGGATCTATCAGGGGGATATGCAGAACCAGGCCCGTTATGACACCAAATTTTCGTCCACAGAAGAAAATGCAACCTGGTGAGCGTACAAATATACAAATTATGCGTTATATATACAATTGTTAGAGTGTTTTTGTGGGGGGGGGGGGGGTGTTTCACGTTCTGGGTGTTGTTTTCCTTAATCTAATTGTCTCCAGTTTAATTGAGTGGTGTATATTATGATCTCCAACCATCGCTTTCTCTTACACCCTGCAGGAGGGCCCATGCCACCTCCAGGGTCGTACCCCTCCAGCACATCGTCATACCAGCCCCCGACTAGCAGCTACTCCGGGGGAACACCCTCGTACACGGGCTACCCAGGCTACCCATCCCAGCAGAGCTCCGCTGCCGGCTACCCGGCCCAGCAGCTTCCCTACCCCAACTACAACTACTCCGCCCAGGCAACCACAACCACCAACGGTCAGTACTTGACATATATGTGGCCAATGACATATATCTATTATATACAGAAATATAAACTGTTGCAGTGACACTGGTCTTCCGGCTGTGAAACCCATCTTCTGTCGGCTGGGTTATTTGGAGAGGGCTTAGTTTTTATGTGTGAAGGCATTACCTGTCCAACCTGTCCATCTGAATTCTTACACAAGATAGGGTATCTGTTTAGGTGTTTGGCGCTGATAGTGGACCCGCGATAGTTTTCTAATCTCTGAATGCATAGGATTAGGGTTATTAAATGTAACACTGTGTTGTGACCTTTTAATCCTAAGTTGGGCTCTCGATGATTCGGTGAGCTTGGTGAGTACATGTTGAATCACATGTTTTGACTCACAATCGCGAAGAGCCGAATCTCATTTAAAAAAAAATTGAATACATCACTGAGACTTGATACAAATATGGGTCTTTTATGAGGATTTGTTTTCATTTTTCTTTTTAAAAACAACAACAACAACCAAGCAAGGCAATGGTCTGGAAAGCACAAATATGTAAAATTAAACCCTCGACGAAATGTTCTACAAATGACCCTTAAGTCAGTGACTCCCAAATAGAATTTCCATTGTGAGCCCTGCTTGAGGCAAGTAGATTGGGGTGGGTGGGTGGAGTGACTGCATACACTAACTGCCCCTCTGGCTCTTTTTCCCGCCTGCAGTGAGCTCTTCTGTGAGCAACACGCTTTCAGATGAGCAGATTCGTGCATCGCTCCTCACCGCAGTCGAGGACAAGATGAGGCGACGGTTGAAGGAGATATTTGCACAAGCACAGGTAAGTTATCTTGAACTACATGTTTCAGTTAATGCCCGTATTGCAGTCATTGTTTTAAATACAGGTAAAAAAAACCCAAAAACCTTGCAGTGTTCAACTAGAGTTAATGCGCATGTTGCAGTCAATGTTTCAATGCTCGTTTTGGATGTCAATATTTCAAGAGTACAGGTAAGATAAGCTCTAGGTAATAGCCCAAGTCTTACATGTTACAGTCGATACTCCTACCTCGGTATTAGTCACTTTGCTCGATTTGGTATGGTACCTAATATATAAAGGAGGGTTAGATATAAATGGGGAGCGGCAGTCAAGTAATGAAAGCAGTCTTTGTCACATCGCGACCGACAGCATGATGATGATGATGATGAGTTGCTTGTGTAGGGTGGACAAATGAGCTGAAGAAGAAACTTCATAGAATGAAACTGATGCACTGGACTAAGCTAAATGGGTTCAAGGTGCAAAATCTGATAAAAGCATCAAAGTTTTTTAAAGGGAAGTACTTAAGTAGATTTGATTCTAGATATCCAACTTAGATACTTGTGCACTCATAAAGTATCTTTGTAGGGTAGTTAAGCCTTTCAAGGGACCCAAACAGCTATTTGTTGTCAGCACACTTGAAAAATAATAAAATCAGAAGTATATGTAGAGATGCAACTAAAGCTACTTATGTCACGTGGGTCTGATTTTCTAATTTAATTCTAATACTCGTACTTTCAGTTAATAAGTTGAAATAACAAATTTGTAATTTAATATACCACCCTAGACCTGCATTCAGTCAGCCTGCTTATCCTGCCTCCTACAACATACATGACTTGCCTACCAAGGACACAGCATTTAATTTAAAATTTAAATAATCGAAACTTAGCACTGTGTGTGTCCACAACCAATTGCTGCTTCCTTCCCCGGTTTATTCAGGCTGGGGTGCCTGGATAACTAGGTCGAGTGTTCTGGTTTATAGAGCCAGAGGATCGTAGCCTACTTAGGCCGGAGAATAGACGGCGGTAGTCTACTAAAGGCCCATTTAGACTTTTGACGGCGTATGACGCCATCAACTTCACGCCGGTTAGCACCGTGTGCCGGTGCTACGAGTGGAACGTCGCCATGAAAGTCTGAATGCTTTGACGCACACGGTCGCTAACGTTGACCTATTTTCCAGGCTCCGTGTAGAAATCATAATTTTACTAAGCAGGTAAAAAACCCCAAAAAAAGTTTACTTAGGCTGGAGCCTAGAGATGACCTATAGACGTGATCCTACATTGCTCTCTTGTATTGTTTAATGAGACTAGTTTCTTTGGGCTGTTCCAGCAAACTGATCTTATTCTTTGACAGGCGGAGATGGAGGCACTGAAGCGAACACAGGAGGACCTCGGGAATGGCAAACAGAAGCTGGAGGATATGCTCACTAAGCTGGAGCGGGAGCAGGTTAGTAGGAAACCAGAGCTTACCAAATAAACATCCTCAAGCAAATCTAAGTGGGTAGTATTGTGTTGTAAACACAGATTCTCATCATGTCACCAAGTTGGGCAACACTGAGCCTCATCAGTCCTTTGTGTCGGTGCCCACATGGGAATATGAGGCACCAGAGACATTTTGTTCCTCGATTTATTAGCATACCTAGTTAGTAATGGATGAATATAATTATTAAATCTGGAACGGCTTAAGATTGACCCTTAGCCCTAAAAACCTTGTTTTCTCTCCTTTATAAGAAACCATCGACTTCAAAATGTGTTGTCGCCATGAATATGGTCATAGCTGCCAACATGGTGTAAACCTCCAATTCTTACGTCATCTCCCAAACACCTGAAGCCATGGCCCAGGGAAGAGTATAAATAGTATGCGTCGTCATGCCCCAGCCAGTGGAAGCCGGCAGTCGGACCGCCAGCATGGACTAGTAGAAAGGTGAGTACACGCTCAGAGGATTTCGTTGGGGACTTGTTGCTGTTGTTGGCTTCAATTGAGGTCCCCGTTCTGATATGACCTTAGATGTTGCTAGGACATAAAACAACAAACAATCAATTGAGGTTGATACTGTTTAAGCTTTGCTTTAGGTACTCTGGAACTTATACGTTGTCTCCTGCTTAAATTTTGTAGACACCTATCAGCCTTAGATGAATGCTTGTGACGCTAGTATACAGTGACTACGTCTGTTCTGAATAAGCCAACACCATGCTTGGTACTATGGTCGGTTGAAAAGAAGGGCGTTAACTGTCACCATGGCGGACTTCCAGAGACCTGAGCCAAATGCATTAAGTAATTCTGAAACAGAGTTGCAAGTGACAGGGGGGGGGGGGGAGAAGAAAACACCACGCAAAACTAAAATGGCTGCACACACCGTTGAGTTACCAGGCATGGAAAGCCACGCCCCTTGCACCAGCATTGGTGACCACTACCAGTGTCACAAGATGGTAATGAACTGGTGGAAATGGGAGCTATGTTTAAATAGATGAAGGCTCTCATAACGAGAATTTTGGCATATGTAGAGAAAATGGCAAAGTCAGAACAAGTAAGGTTGGAATTACTGCCGGTTCAATTCCCACATGAGCAGTGTGATGGCGAATATGTAGACCACACAAACCTACATATGGTGAGACGCGAGCAGGTCATTTCGACCGAGGAGTTGGCCCAGGCTCCTACTTGTGCCGGTGTTCGTTGACCTGCATGCAAAACAGCTGGGAAAACAGACAATGAACCAGAGCAAATGGAAGAAGAATTAACAGATAACCAACTCGTGATACTCCAACGGTTGATGTGAAAGAAGCCAGCGGCTGCGGTGGCACCGGCGGGAGTGCGGAACTGGTCAAGCAGAGGTCGTGAGCCCCACGGCGCGTAGGGTATTCACTCTGAAGACCTGTCTGAGGGTGCTCTACAAAATTGCAAGAATTATTCAAAAAGATAAGGAAACCGGTTAGGGAACGCATTCGGTTGGATGACAATTTGTCAGAGGCCATAGCCCACTACTACACGTATAGGAAGACAAATAAGGGCATTAGCGACCTGGCGAGATCGTATACCGGTATCAAAACGGTGCCTGAAGCTTGCATGCAGGCTCTGAATGAAGAGATTAAATTTGTGGAAGCTAGGAAACCTGCAGAAGGGCCCACCAGGCGAATGAGTCTCCGTCTGTCTCCTGCTTTGGGAGATCGGGAGATCCGAACACATGAGTTTGTGGGTTAGAATCCTGGTCGAGTCAAACCAATGACTGATACTTGTCACTTCCTAGCCTGGCGCTCGGCATTATTAGGATAGGAACGGGCGCGGTGGCCGAATCGGTAGAGCACAGGCCTCGCATGCAGAAGAAAGGGAGTTCGCGAGTTCGGTTCCCGGTCGATTCAAACCAATGACTTAAAAATTGACACTTCCTAGCCTGGTGCTTGGCATTATTAGGATAGGGCAAGGGCTGGTTAGCTCAGTGTCAGGATAATGTGACTGAGTGGGATATCTGGTCATGGTGCTGGCGGCCTGATTTCCCAGTTGGGCAGCACTATAAAATTGCCATGAGTGTGTACTGTCACAAGTCGGTACCTGTCCTGATATGACCTTAGATGTTGCTAGGATGTAAAACAACAAACAAACAAGCTGAAGGACCTCAAAGGGCATGGTGGTGGCACTGACAGCTATAATGCCACCACTAGCACTGGTTCTGACACGCGGTAAACAGGACAGCCAGCTGGACGAGCAAGCCAAACCCATGCTGTATGCAATGAAAGTGTTGGTACACACTAATGTTCAACTCACTGCTGACTGTGTAACAAATATGTAAAAAGTGGTCAACACTCCCTTGGGCTGTGAAGTCATTAAGAAGAAGACGTACAAGTATGACGAGAAAGAACTGCCCAGTGAACAGCAGCTGACACTGTAATGAATACATCATTAGACATAAGTTGGGTGTTAGGTGATTACTAGCGGCCCTCAATGATAAACAGGACAGGACATGGCTACCGAGGGGGCCGTGGTGGCTTCACACGTGGGGGCCCTTGCCAAGCTTGGAAAGCGCAGGCGGGGGAGCATCACCCCACGCTATAATAGGATCAAGTGACTACGTGACACCTGCCTATCAGCTGAACCAGAGGGGAGCACATGGCAGGGGTGCACTGACAGCCAGAGGGGGTTTTCAGAAGTAGAGCCATTAGAACAGGTGAGTGAGTCTATCTATATAACAGAAAGCATGTGCATACTCTGCAAACACAAGCAGGAGAGATATTAAATCATTTCGATAACTTGTCAAAATTAACTTTAGACCAGGGATGTCAATTAACCGGGAAAGAAGAGTATTTCCCATGAGCCGGGAAATACCGGTAATTCCTGGGAGATACAGTGAATCACTGGGAAATTCAACACAGTATTAAATATTCATATTCATACAAGTACATGTATTACATATATACATTCAGATTGATATAACTTTACATTAAACTCAAGTATGGATTTGTGACAGGATTGTTTTTTTTATTAATTATAAATCAAAGCACAAAATGGTTTGGTTTTTTTAGGTCTGGTTTTGCAGGGGGGAAAAGTTAGTGGATCATTGTCAGTTATTTGTGTAAACATGGAACACCAACCTGTGTGACAATGACTGTATGGCTACATCTTTTGTGCACTGAAATATCAGCCCAGCAGTGCTATCTAATCTCTTAAGGAAGAAATTTGCAACAGCTGTGGCTTTCATGTGTTGGCTATGCTAACAAAATAAGGCAGTACTCACCTCTAGCATAGCCATGTTGGTACTACTCTGTTATTATTTAATTAGTATGCATCGCAGCAACCTCTGAGGAAAGTATAGTTGCAATCATGCCTGTAATTAGGTATCAGCCCAACAGTGCTATCTAGATGCTTAAGGAAGAAATATGCAACAGCTGTGGGTTTCATGTATTGGCTTTCATCTTAACCTAATTGAGCTGAGAATACAAAACCTGATCCATAGCATCAGTCTCTATAACGAAGCCAATCATTTGATAGAGCACCTCAAACCTATTCCTATGGCATTGAATATCCTACAATCAGATACTGTTACGATCACAGATGCTGGGATAGGGATCATCAAAGGTCAAGGTTGGTGGTGGCAATGGGGCCATACAGCTTGTGGTGGTGGGGAGACCACTGGTATCCATGGGGACCAGGAATGCTGGATCCCTATCGGTAGGGCCAAGAAGGCTTGTTTCCCATTGGGGGAAAGGGGTGGGGTGATGCTCTGCGGTGGACCCATGTAACCATATAGGTAGTAAACCGTGGAGCTGGACTCTCTTCTTCTTTACACTTTATACTCTTCCTTTCTCTTTGTCTGTATTGATTTCACCATAGCCTGCCTACACAGCCACAGATTCGAGCCTTAGCCTTTACAATGTGTTTGAAGAGAATCCTGAGATCCTCCCAGAACTGTGTCGCCTCCTGGCAGATGACATTACTACTAAGGCATTGTGACATGATGCCACACATGTCAAGACAAAACCTATAGTGTGCTGGAGGTGCATTGTTTCATCAATGACAGTGTCAACTGAGTTATCGTGACTCGCCATGAGAATAGTTTTGCTGTGATTCAGTGCAGCATCCATGGAGAGAGTCTTCTCCAACTTTTGACTAATACAGACAAAATTGATGAAGCTTCCAAGTTGGTTATGTAGTACCTTCGTTGACTGGTAATATTATGTAGCCTATATATATACACTAGTATGCATGTACTGGAAAACTGCTAATGAGATGAAAAATATGTGCAATAAATATATGGTACAGACCAGACGGGATGCCCGAATGAGTTAGAGCGTGCGTCTCCTCTGTTGGTAGACCATGGGATCATGGATCCGAACCCTGATCGAGTCAAACCAATGACTTAAAAATTTATACTTGTTGCTTCATAGCCAGGCGCCTGGCATTATAAGGATAGGGCAAGGACTGGTTTGCTCAGTGTCAGGATAATGTGACTGAGTGGGATATCAGGTCACGGTGCTGGCGGCCTGGTCTCCCAGTGGGGAAGCACTATAAAGTTGCTATGAGTACACACTGTCACAAGTCGGTAACCGTCCTGATATGACCTTAGATGTTGCTAGGATGTAAAACAACAAACATATACACTATGGCGGCGGCGTATGCGTAACTTGGCGAAATAATTTGAAAATAATAATAGGTCGAGATACGCCGACATTTTTGCACTAGGGAGGTCCCAGCGATGTATGAAGCGTACGCGTATACTATGCCTAACCCAAGACGGCGTATGCAAAGCGTATGACGACCTATACGCGGCGTACTGGGACATTTGTTGAAGGTTACAGGTGACAGGTCTAGCGTATGAGTAACCTACGCCGACGTATGGCCACAGGATGCGTAGCCTATGCCGGTGTACGCCCAGCGTATGAGAACTGTATGAGCCACATGCCAGCATAGGTTTAAAATTTTGTACATGCACAAAATTATTTTAGCGGCTCGACCTATGACGACCTATGAAAAGCATATATGACGTATGTCCAACCTATGCGTAACCTATGACGGCGTATGATGACGTGTTGGTCGAAAGCGCATATGTCGGCATACACTAAAGCTATACGTTGTATTGTGACAGCCCCTTTAACCGTATGCTAGGCGAACGCTACATACACCAGAAATACGTGGAGGGCTCCGGCTCAACGTACGGCTAACCTATGCCGACCTACCCCATACCTATGCCGGCGTACATCTATTGTACGTCCGGCGTATGAGCAATCTATGAGCCACCCGCTGGCATAGGTTTAAAATTTTGAACATGCACAACAAATTTTCGGCGGCTCAACCTACGCCGACCTATGACGACATCATCATCATGCTGTCAGTCGCGATGCGACAAAGACCGCTTATATTACTTGACTGCCGCTCTCCATTTAGCTCTCTGCTTTGAGAGTGATGTTCATGAGTCGGTCTTAATGTCTCTCAGCTTCAGGTTTCTCTTGATGGTATCCTTGAACCGGAGACGAGGGCGGCATCTCTTTCCGTAACCAGAAGACAGTTGAGAATAGAGGATCTGCTTTGGTAGCCTGTCTGATGACATCCTCATGAGGTGTCCAGTCCACCGGAGATTCTTTTTGATCGGAAGATCTTCCATAGAGGGCAGCCCCGTCCGTTTGAGTATTTCCTTATTTGTCACTTTGTACTTCCAGGTTAGCCTCATGATTGAACGACATTTCATGAAAGCTGCCTGCAAAAGTGTTGAAGTGCTGCTGGCTTTTGCAAATTACCAGCGGCACTCTCTCGGCCTATGAAGAGCGTATACGACCTATGCGTAACCTATGATGGCATACGCTAACGCCATAGGTCGTAGTGTGACAGGGCCTTAACTTAGTATATCACACAGAAATAATAGTATGAACCAAACATAAAATAAAGAACAAAATTGAAAAAAATAAATGTGAAAAAAGTATTTCCCAGTATTTCCCACTTTGGGAGTAATGGACAGTTGGGTTCTGTAAAGGGTTATAAGACACTGTTTTTAGTTGAACCTCTTCAGACTATAAGTGTGTGAGAGTGAGTTTGAATAAAGGCGTTTTGCGCCAAGTGGCACCAGTAGATGGACAATGGTTGTCGACTATCTTTCTAAGACCCAAATCAAATGGAAAGTTCTGAATGATTCTGGATCTAACAATCTTAAATAAGTTAATAGAATATTGCCATTTTAAGATGTTTACTTTGAATACAACTCACAACTTATTGACGATGCGGTGGCCACATCGGTAGAGCACAGGCCTCGCGTGTGGAAGATCGCGAGTTCGGTTCCCGGTCGAGTCAAACCAATGACTTAAAAATTTATACTTGTCGCTTCCTAGCCTGGTGCTCGGCATTATTGGGATATGGCAAGGGCTGGTTAGCTCAGTGTCAGGATAATGTGACTGAGTGGGATTTCGGGTCATGGTGCCGGCAGCCTGATTTCCCAGTGGGGCAGCACTATAAAATCGCCATGAGTGCGTACTGTCACAAGTCGGTACCCGTCCTGATATGACCTTAGATGTTGTTAGGACGTAAACCAACAAACAAACAAACACAACTTATTGTCGGAAAATTGTTGGATGGCTAGTGTTGACATCACTGACACTTACTATATGCGGTACCTATTGCTGCGGAAGATAACAGGTTTTTATGGTTTAAATGGGGCGACTCACTGTTTGAGTATCAAGTGTTGCCGAATGGTCTGTGTCCAGGTCCGAGACTAAAAACCTATTTATGGGGAAATGGGTGAGTGAGGTCACATGTTTTCCATACATTGACGATAGCCTTATCATGGGAATGTCGAAAGAATTCCAGGAAGCAGTAGATGTGCTTACATTCATTTTTGAAAAACTGGGTTTTACGTTAAACGTTGAAAAATCACAGCTCATTCCAGACAAAAAATTAAAATTTTTGGGCTTTGAGATTAATTCAGAAGATATGATAATTTCTCTCAAGGCAGAGAAGCCAGAAAAATTGGAAAGACTAGCAGTTGAATTGTTAGATCGCAGGACAACAAACATTAGAGACATAACAGCGTTAATTGGTCTTATTATAGCATTTACGCCAGGGGTAGAATATGCGGGATCCCACTGTAAAGCTTTAGAAAGGGATAAGATAAAAGCCCTTATGAGAGCGAAAGGTGACTTTGAGGGGACAATGTGGCAGTCACTGGAGGGCACGCAGAACATAAACTGATGGATATTGAATATGAACAGTCTGAAAGTAATCCGAAGAGCACAGCCAGATATAGAACTATTCACAGATGCGTCAGGTTGGGGGAGGCGTACACACATGCAGGCCAAACAGGTGGCTGTTAGCTACAGGCAGAGTTCACACATATAAATGTACTCAAACTAAAAGCTATTCTTTTTGGCTTGAAAAGCTTACGCTGATATTCGCGTAGCCATATACGTATTAGAACTGATAGTACAAAGGCATTACCCTATGTGAAGAATATGGGAGGCACTCGCTCAGGGAAATGCTTGAGAGTGGCAACGGAGACCTGGAATTTGGCTCAAGATGATAATAATTGGCTCACAGTAATACGCATACCAGGAGTGGAGAATGTTTTAGCGGATCTACAATCTAGGAGATTCTCGGACCATCTAGAATGGTTGTTAAACCTTGATACATTCTAAGATATTTGTGAGACATTTGGTTATCCAGAAGTAGACCTGTTTGCCTCTTGCTCAAATTTCAAACCAATCCAGGTAGACGAGGCACGAGCGCTAGTGGTGGAACCCTCACTGAACAGGCCAACTTTGGTTTCCACTGCTACGCAAACACTCGACAGCATACAAAACCTACCCGAGGCATCCGGACAACCTCATTGGGCAAGGACAGCTCAACCGAGACAGAGGCGCAAAGTTGATAAGGGATACAAGATTAACAGCATACTTTTTCTGGCTCACTCATTAAAAGACTTTAATTTAAGTAAGAACACTGAATTATTTTGCGCACACTTAGCGAGCATCAACATTGAAAAGTTATATAACCCATCTCAACAGATTTTGGGCATTTGAACATGATATTCTGATTTTGAATCCTGAAATTGCAAATGTATTTAGATTATTTAGGTAGGGTATGGGGCTATCAACACGGCTCAGTGTGCCCTTAGCTTAGTTTTGTCTAGAGACGGGGGGGAAAGATGATTGGGGAACATTACCTCATCAAATGGTTGTACAAAAGTTATGAACAACGACCCCCACATCCAAGATATTCGAAGTTTTGGTTAGTCCATGTTGTACTACTTTGGTTGGAATAATTAGGATCCAATAACCAAATGACGCTGAAATTGCTATCATTTAAGCTTACTATGTTGTTGCTATTAGTTACGTCCAAAAGCGTTCAAACTAGTCTAAGTATAAGTACAGATAGGATGAAAAAGGCTATCACCTTCAAGATGAATAAGCTCCTGAAGCATAACCAGTTGGGGCAACCCGTAGACTCGACTTTATGTGTATTAAAAAAAAAAAAAAATTTGAGTGGTTAGGACTTTGTCCAGGTATTTGGAGCATACAAAGAAAGTACAGAGAGAAGATACACAATTACTGCTTACATATATTGCTCCGGGCAACACTAGCTCGATAGACATTACAAGTTTTAGAACTATCGGTGCTAGACGCCGTAGAGTATCGAGGTCACAGCACACAAGGTGCATCGGCGTCAGCAGCCAAAGAAATGTGTGCTAGCCTAAGCGCAGTCATGCGGAATGCGAGTTGGAGGGACAATAGAAGACCGGGGCGGGGGAAATACATGACAGATAATTATAATAGTAATAATAAAATAAGAAGATAAAAAGTAAAGAAATTTAGAAAGATTGACTTTAAAAAAAATACAGTCTCTCCCCTGGCCTTGGCTTCAGGTGTTCAGGCGATGATGTAAGAATATTTTTAGTAAAACTCGACCTACCTGTAAGTTGACGTGTGAGCAGGAATATGGGGTAGTTAAGGTAGTAAATCTTTCCTCATACTATAAAGGCATGGTGGGTGCAGGCTATTTATACTTTCCCCTGATCCTTGTCTTTGTGTTCTTGAGATTCGTAAGAATGCAAGTAACACATCAACTTACAGGTAAGTCTAGTTTTACTATAATAAAAAAAAGTTACTCACTCACTCGTAATGTGTTGAATCTGTGCAGTCAAAATCAGAAAAGGTATGTAGAATAAGTGTAATTGGCCAAAAGCAGCCTATATATATTTTTAATGAGCTGTCTATGTATATTCCCAGGTTGTCACCCATCCATAATATTGATTAGAAATTTTATGTGTGAGAGTGAGTGAGTTTCCTTTTAATATTTTATTGACTCTTTGGCAGCTTGTTAGAGACTGGGATAATATTGGTGAATTGAGCCTATAGTTTGTTTTTAATGGTACTATAGACTGTTGAGCAATTTGTCATTACTTTCAGAACGAGGTTGAGAGGAATACAATGCTCCTTAAGGAGAAGGACGATGAACTGACCGCCGTTCTGGAAAAAATGGCCAACACGGAGGAGGTCCAGATCGATGATGCTGTCACGCCGACTGCACCCCTCTACAGACAGTAAGTCTGCAGTTTAAGGGTGTCCCTTTAAGGGCCTTAAACTTGGAAATTCCCACCAGGCCCTAAAATCACTTTGTTTTCTCTCTGAGAAGACTATTGATAAGAACTGGGAAACCAGTGCACAGAACTTCAAAATGTATCAAATGTTTGCGTCAAAATAAGAAAAGTAACTATAGCTGGTGATTATGTCCATAGAGGGGGAGTTCTCAGAGGAGATTGTTAAAAAATGATGTATATATATATGAGCCTGTCTCAAAAGGTGATAAATCTTCTTTTTTTTTTGTCCATTGTAATGATTAACACAAAACAGCACAGAAATGGTTACACTGAAAACAAAAGGACATTTTCTTCAAATCAGTATGTATTCTATTGGGATTATGAAACACCATGTAAAAAACTAATCAGTTTATCCTGAGTAAATGCATAAGCAGATAGTATGTTGATCGTTAAAATGGACAAAGTTTTGTCCCATATTGCTTAGCACCTTTTGAGGCAGTCTCATATACAGTAGCACCTGTCTTCAGTGACCCCTCTGATCGGAGAGCTCTTGCTCTATACGGACAATATTTAAGTGTAGAAACCTTTTGTCTCATTTTGACTATCACCCCATTGACTGAACACTTGCTACGGTCTGAATGCAGAGCTCTCCTTTGAAGGTAAGTACAACTAATTGTATGACAAGGTTTCCCCTTAGGTTTTAAGGCCTTAAAACTTAAATTTGTAGTAGCCCCCAACAATAAACCCACCCCCAAAAAACAGCAACAAAACCCGCCCTCAAAAAACTCCTTTTTGGGTATACTTAGAAGTTGTCCTCGATTAATTAGTTCGTTCACACTCTCCCTTGCCCCTTCATTCACCTTACCTGACCTGGTGCTGTTTGTACTTAGGTTGCTGAATGCCTTCGCTGAGGAACAGGCCACCGAGGACACCATATACTACCTGGCTGAGGGACTCAAGAGGAACGCGATTGACTTGGAAGTTTACCTAAAGGTAAGCAAATGTAGGCGTACACAAACCACCTTGGGTACAGCTACATAGAGATGCCATCCCACTGACAAGATGGTATGATATCCCATTCAGTCACACTATTGAGGGAGCCATTCATTGACGCAGCTCAACGCGAAACAAGATAGTGGCAAATGCCAAATTTACTCCTGCCCCATTTTCCTTGACTTGTTTATTTTTGTAGTAAATATCCGTGTTGTCCGTTATTTATTCATTTACCCGTGTTTTGTTGTACATATCGTTCTGTATATATATTTCGTTCTTTCTTCATCCAATATTCATTGTGATTATAAATACAAAATACTAGTAGAATTTTATTTAAAATAATTGTTCTGTTTCTAGTAAATACGCTACCCTACCTGTTTTTTATTTATTCATTATATGTTACTTTTTTTGTAGTAAAGACCTGGGATCTGTTGTGGCATAACAAATTTTAAAAAATTAGTCACTGTAAGCTCTTTTTATATATAAATTTGCTACTTGTTTTGCAGTAATTAAGTTTTTCCTCTATATTCTATATATATTCTATATATTAAATAGAAATTCTAAATTTGATAACCCTTTAATTGTTTCCTTTTGCAGCAAGTGCGTGAGTTGTCGCGGAAGCAGTTCATGCTGCGTGCCATCATCCAGCGGTGTCGACTCAAGGCCGGCCTTCCCGAGGTGGCATCTATGTGATTAGGTGTTTACCCCTGCAAACAAACCTTATTCGCCTCTGTTGATTCCTTCAGCCTTCGGTTGCAGGAGTGCGCCCTGGTACCTACATAGCTGTGTGGTGATGATGACGATGATGATGTCAAAGAAACCAAGGCCATCTAGTCGTCGCTTTCCCTGTCGCATTGAGGTGTGGCCTGTATACATTGTTCCATGCTAGTATTATCTGTACTAATACTGATGTAAGGGTATTTTTTGCATAATCAATAAAACAGTTGAAAGCAACTAGAAGTAATAATACAAAACGCAGACCCTTTAGCACAAACACGCTTTATAAATAGGTCAACGTTTTAATATTATCATGATCTGAATCATTCTTGTTTCCCGAAAATAATGTTATGTAGAAGCACATGTGCAGGCATTTCTATGTGGATGGGAAACGGGTTAGACATTGCTGACATCGCCCTGTTAATGTTGTTTTCGCTTTTACTAAGTTGTAGGGAATATACAGCTGTATACAAGGGTTCTGTAATTTATTTGAGTAGTAATTAGTTTCCATGGGAAGTGAATTTGCTTACTAAGCCAAACAGCTTCTATTTAAGCATTCGATAAGTGTTGCATTTAAAGAAGGCATCTTATTTACTAAAGCCACTTGTGTATTGGATTCAACCCAAACCAACTCGCAAATTAAGCATAAGTTGCGTTGCTTTTCTGTGTTATGTTTTTGGATATTTTAATCTAAATGATACACAAGTTTTTGGACTTGCATAATCCCATTCTTTAGAGTAGCAAATGGTAATAGTCAGCTGTCTTTGATATAACTTTATGAGGGTTTGTGCTCACAGTGTATATTAAGCAAAATAAAAACCACTATTTAAAAAGATCCACATAAAATGTTGCCTCCAGGCACTCCTTGTGCCTAGGGCGTGCCTCCTCAGAGCATTCAGAGTGTTCTTATGAATTAGCGTAGTCTTGGCAACTTGGTCTGTTCATGAGAACCACTGTAACCGCTCACATTTGAATATTCCTTTACATCAAACGTCACAGGTATTGTACTGATGACAACTGTGTATGAACCTATGCTGAAAACCAAACTGCTTTTTTTGCCCCCCCCCCCACCCCCCCAGTAACATAATAATGTAGCTTAGATTGAACTTAAACATGTAGTGATAATCATTCAAGTGGTGGCTCTTTGAGTTTGAATTCCAGTCAAGGAAATCCCCTATTGGACAGTGAGTGAGAGATCATTGGAGCGAGTGCAATTAAATTAAGGAAGTCCCTTAAAACACGCCTATGTCAAGTGTAAACGTGGTGATGGAAGGGGGTGACATTTGTTTCATACCGGTTATTTTTCTTTGTTATATATATATATTGTTCTCATATATTACTTTAGTTTATTTGAAAATTGGTTTTGACATCAACGTCAATTTGAAAATAAGTGCCTGTGGTGGCTTTTGTACGGCTTCCTATGCATGTGTGGTCTACGTGAATAAATCATATAGCACGTTTCCACACTTAATTTCCACATATAGGGAACACAATATTCACAACGCATGCGACATCTGACAGCGACGACGAACACTATTGTTGTGGCACCATTGCCACACCGCATACAAAAGCTAGGGAAATTACTAACTTTCAAATGCGCGTATGTCAGTCAAATTTTGGGATATTTTGAAAATTCCAAAAGTATATTGTTTTTGGATCATTGGAGCTTCCAAGAAAACTACAATTGTCATGTTTGGACCCTTTTGAAAATTTTAGGAGGGTACCAAACTAGTCAGTCACTATTAATACACAATATTCACAAAGCATACAACATTTGACGGCGACGGCGAATACTACGGTTGTGGGACCGTTGCCACAGCATATCCGTGTAAATATCGTCTATTATTAGTTCTGGTTAAATGACCAATCAGTTCATTTAATTCAAAGGAAACAAAAATAATTTGAATAACGTTGGACTTGATTATATTCATTACAAGTTTTTGTTTCATTTTTTACCCCTCCCGTTAATGGGGTTTGTTAAAATATATTCCACACAAAGACGATTAAAAGTTTTTTTTTTATTTGGAATATATGAAACTACCAACATTAGTATTTAAAGCGAAGCCCATGTTTAGTCAAATACAAAAACAAACGATGTATGTAGTTGATAATCTTGATTACTTCTGATTGCCCTAGACTTAGAGTTGTCTCGCGTGGAGTTGTCCGTTGTTAGTGTCAGTGAGTGCACGTGAGAACAGGGCAAATTTTCTATGTGATCGGCACGCTGTGGAGAGCCCAGTGGCATGTATAGATTAAACCTGGCAGGCCCCTCTGTCTGTCTGCACTCTGTTCCTGCGCGACACACTACACATTCCCTGTGTACATAGTCCCAGCTGAGAGGTTCCGTTCGAAGCGTTAAAACACCACATATCATGCAATTTTATAAGCAAAATAATCCAAGCAAACTTTACAGTGGTGAGCGTCGGACGAAATGCAGCGTGATCCCGAGTTCATCGATATTTTTCTGATATACTTTGTGGCCGAATTAAAGCGTATTTAATTTGTATATAGCTATGGGCCGGAGGTGTTCACACGATTTGCCTCGTCATGAACTTATGTTGAGTGAAGATTTGTTTGCATGCGCTTTTACCTCTACACGCTGTTCATTTATATTAACTCGGCCTTCTCTATTATACTGTGTAATGAGATTTACGAGTAGACTACATGATACCATTATTGCGTTAGCATACCTATCGTTATCCGCGCCTTCATGCAGAGTGTCAATGATTAAATTGCTACAATTAAACTAAACCAAAGACTTAATCATTTGTTCCTTTAACAAAGAGCAAAATTAAGAAAAAAAATCTGAACTTGTGTAAGAAATCCTGTAAATAATTATAAATACGGTTATATAATTGTATGTATAATTTTATGTATGATTAAATATATAGTATTATATAGTTTTTTTTAGTATGTATATATAATTATGTATTCAGTTATACATATACAATAGTATTCCGTCTCCAGCGACCCTTTTGATTGGGAAACCTGTCATAAGAGAACAATTTGTCAATGCACAAGCTTATCTTTTTTTCTCGTTTAATTGTCCAGCCGATGACAGGACACCTGATGTGTTAAGCCGAGTTGTCTGTTGAAGGCAGGTACTACTGTGTATAATTAAATATATATATATATATATAATACATATACATACATGTTCGATGTGCTTTGGCGACAATGCTCCGCCAGTTGACATCTGCATGGCTGGGTGAGTATGCCGCCGTCTTGTTTGAACAATGCTTCCCTCAGGCAGGGAAGTCATGAGTACAACAACGAGGGGGCCGACAGTCTGGTGGTTTGTCTGTGTAGTTCATGTTCCGAATGTGTGAGAGACATTTTAAACCGAGCACCAAAGCTTCACCTACGCCATTATACAATAAAGACTGATGGTGTAAATGTGATTCGTTCACTTCTTTTATAGGTGCATGCATGCATACATATATACATACATACATACATGCATACATACATACATACATACATACATACATACATACATACATTTTACCTCGGTACTAAGACTCTGGCTACTCGTAGTCCAGGGAGAAGGAAGCAACATCCGGGTTCAGCAATTAGCATATTCCACTCGCAAGCGGTGGACATTTGCGAGTAAATTCAGCGTTCTTTTTCTACAAATAACTCCAAAACTCGCAGTTAGTTTATGGAAATATTTCACACGATGCTTTATAAAGACCTTTAGGAACTTTTGTGCAAATTTGGTTACTTTGGTGAACAAATTAATGGAAATATTGGCGTTAAACCGTAGAATTTTCCGGTATGCTAGATTTGACATTCGCCACTTTGTTTTATTTGTGACGGACCTTCAACTCGATTATCGCTGTGGTACTTTAGCGTTTTATGAGTTTAAAACCCAAGAATATAGGAGGATACCTATTTCTTATATAGATATGGTTCTTGCAAGTTAATAAATCAAATTAATTGTCCATATTTTGGCGTTTTTACAATTTAAACGACAATATTTGATGAATTAAACATGCATTACAGCGTTGTTGACGGTTGGCTTTGGAGCGATGCCCGTAAGGGGTGTATGGAACCGAATTCTTGGGTTATGTTTGGAGCGAGGCCCTTAAGGGGTTTTTGGAACCGGATTCTCGGTTATGCTCCAGCTCGCCTAGAAAGAGAAGTTATTGCATCGCTGTTGGTTATGTCGATGTTGGTGTTTGCACATCACAGGTAAGAATTTTTCAACAAGCCGCCCGTTGCTGAACGGAGGTGATGTTGGCTGGAGCCTCATCACTTTTAGATTTTTCCTCAGTTTCTTTTATGGATTCACGTTGAGAATTGATCCGGGTTTTTTTTTATGGATTCCCCATAATTTTTGGGCATACCTTCGAGCTTTGTAGCATTTTCTCCAACTTGCTGGCGCAGTAGCCACAGGAGGGAGAAGTGTACGGAACAGAGAGTGTGGGAGGGTACCAATATACTGGTCCGTACCCCTCGTTTGGTTTCGGTTTCCAATCCGTTACCCTACGACATTACACATTCGCTTACACGCCTGTGTTGGAACGGTGTAAATACGTTCTCCAACACCAGTAATAGCCGACCGTGGCTGAACGGAGAGCGATGATGGCTGAAGCCACATCACGTTTAAGCCGCCCGTTGCCCAACGGAGAGCGATGATGGCTGGAGCCACATCATGGTTATGCCGCCCGTTTCCAAACGGAGAGTGATGTTGGCTGAAGCTTCATCACGTTTTAACCCGAGCGGAGAGCGATGATGGCGGCAGCCACATCACGTTATGTCACCTGTTCCCGAACGGACAGCGATGTTGGCTGAAGCCACATCACGTTTATGCCGCCCGTTGCCAGAGAGTGATGTTGGCTGAAGTCTCATCATGTTTTAACCCGCCTGCGACCGAGCGGAGAGCGATGACTGGAGGCACATCACGTTTGTCACCCATTCCTGAACGGAGAGTGATGTTGGCTGAAGCCACATCACGTTTAAGCGCCCTTTGCCGAACGGAGAGCGATGTTGGCTGAAGCCACATCACGTTTATGCCGATCGTTGATAAACGGAGAGCGATGTTGGCTGAAGCCACATCACGTTTAACCCGCCTGCGGAGCGGAGAGCGATGTTGGCTGAAGCCACATCATGTTTGGATTTTTCCTCGGTTTCTTTTTTATAGATTCTCATTCATGTTGTCTGTACGGATGCGCCCGAAGAAGTTGCCAGGTCCAAGAAGGTGGTTGACAATGATGGCAAAGAGTATATTCTTTTCCTTCCACCGAGGCAAATCAAAGAGAAGCCACTTGACAAACAAAAATGTGTGGTGGACAGTTGCAATACCTCTTTAAAGAGGTCGAGACCGTCACCAACAGTGGGAAGCATATCGATGCAAGAAGGTCGATGCAAGCGCCCGGTTAAAAAATCTAGAGCGGATTTTCGAAACCATTGGGCCACCAGGAGTGGACGTTCCGGTCCAACCTATGGGCTGCAACCCAGGGGACGGGGGCAACACCAGTCGTTCTGCTGGAACGACGGGAACCGACCGTTCAAGCGGGAGTACACTTCCAACAAGCCGTTCCCCAGGCGAGGGAACAAGTAGAGTTTGCTATGCAAACTTCAAAAGCTACGCTACCACCTGTGGTTTCGCAAATTGCTTACACAAATGATGTTACATATGGGTGAAGGTGTGCGTATTCCTTTTGTGCACATACCAGTACAGGAGTCTACTCCTTTCCTAAACAAATTTGGTCAATTAATTCTTTCATTTAAGAGACCAGACGGGATGGCCGAATGAGTTGGAGTGTCCGTCTCCCATGCTGGTAGATCGTGGGGTCAAACCTTGGTCAAGTCAAACCAATGACTTGAAAATTGGTGCTTGTCGCTTCCTAGCCAAGCGCTCGGCATTATTAGGACAGGGCAAGGGCTGGTGTGCTCAGTGTCAGGATAATGTGACTGAGTGGGATACCAGGTCATGGTGCCAGCGGCCTGGTTTCCCATTGGGACAGCACTATAAAGTTGCCATGAGTGCGCACTGTCGCAAGTCGGTACCCATCCTGATATGACCTTAGATGTTGCTAGGACGTAAAACAACAAACAAACTTAGCGATTCGATCTCACCGAACGAGAGGCACTGGCTAACCAGGTGGCACAAATTTGTGACAAAGGAATTATTAAAAAAGGTGAACATACAACAAGGGAAATTATTTCTAATATTTTTTCCCACCCGAAACTGAATGGGGAGGTTCAGATGATTCTAGATTTAACAAAGTTAAACAAGATGGTCGAATTTAAACATTTCAAAACATTTTCATTAGAAAAGGCAAGAGATTGGATTACACCACGCTTTTGGCTGGCTCGTGTGGATCTACGAGATGCATACTACACGATTCCTATTTGCAAACAGGACCGGAAATACCTAAGATTTCTTTGGGATGAAACATTTTTTTAGTTCACCTGTATGCCTATTGGTTTGGCTTGTGCCCCTCGGTTTGTTTACCAAACTACTAAAAAACCAAATTTGTTCGCTTATGGCGAGAAAAGGACATGTTATGTTTCAATATATATTGATGACTCATTTATTATGGCCCAATCAAGTCTGGACTGCACAAATGAGGTTAACGACCTGTCTGAAACGTTTACTAAACTTGGATTTTATATCCATAAGGAAAAGTCGGTTTTTGAACCAACTAATGTACTGAAATATTTAGGTTTCCTTCTGGACACTAAGCATATGACTGTCATTTACAGAACAGAAACTAGACAAGGTTTTACATACGGCGACCCATTTGGTTAATCTAAAGAGGCCAAAGATAAGGCTGTTTGCAGTCCTTATCGGAATTATGATTGCCTATGCCCCTGCTATTCTATACGGGAAAGCGCACATTAAATCGCTAGCGTTAGAACGTAAGAAAGGCAATTTTGCATGGAAAATCTCTAATTCGG
Organism: Branchipolynoe longqiensis; assembly: GCA_030323885.1. Lineage (NCBI taxonomy): Eukaryota > Metazoa > Annelida > Polychaeta > Phyllodocida > Polynoidae > Branchipolynoe > Branchipolynoe longqiensis. The sequence continues at coordinate 14,052,138 of CM059189.1, read as the reverse complement.
AATGTTTATTTCGGAAGAAACAGATGCGTCGTTAGAAGGTTGGGGTGCCCATCATGATGATGTAGCTACAGGAGGCAGATGGTTAGATGACAAAATTTCTGATCATATTAATGTCTTAGTTGAGTGGTTTATTTGGGATTATGTAGTTTAATCCGAATACTGAAATTTCATGTCAGAATTCTCACAGACAATACTACGGCAATGGCGTATATTCGTAACATGGGACGGACAAAGTCTAAACCATGTAATAAAATAGCCAAACTAATTTGGAATTGGGCGCAAGACCAGGATGTGTGGCTAACGATAGCACATGTCCCAGGTAGTCAAAATACTTTGGCAGATAGCAAAATTAGGAATTTCCATGACCATTTAGAATGATCATTGAGTAATAACATTTTTTTAAAGATTTGTTTTAAAATGGGGTCGACCAGAGGTAGACTTCTTTGCGTCAAGAAATAACTGTATGTTAGTTACATATTTTTTCTTGCCATCCAGAGCCTGATGTTTGGCGAGTGGATGCTTTTTCGGGGATTGGGGAAAATAAATTCTATTATTTTTTCCCACCATTCAGCATTATCAGCTGAATCCTGCACACAATTGTCTATTCGAGCGACATGATGAATCCAGGCTGAATTACATCTGGCCACTGAGGCTTCGAATGAAACCTCATTTGGAGGCCTTGAGCGTGGATTTGGACGTGTTGGAGGATGCCAAAGTCCCAGAACATCTCCCGTGGTCATTGAGAAAGCCATCGGTTATCGTCTGACTCACAGAACTAAGGAAGTCTGGGACACATCCACTCGAGTACCAAGGACTGCATGCAGAGATTCAAGGCCAGTTTGCAGACCACCTCTCGATATACACTGATGGTTCAAAAGACCAAAGCCGGGTAGCTGCTGTGGCAGTCTGCCGACAGGAAAGATTTGGTGTACGTTTGCCCGATCAGAGCTCGGTTTTCACTGCAGAAGCCCGAGCACTCCTCGCATTCGAGTGTATCGAGGTATCCAACCACACTAACTATGTTATATACAGTGATTAGTTCTCTTGCCTCCTGGCTGTTGCTGGACTGAAAACGAATCACTCTATTCTAGCAACGGTCATTTATAAAATGAACCAACTGACAACGGATGGGTATGACATCCACATGTGCTGGGTGCCTGGCAATGCCGGCATACAAGGAAACAAAGGAGCTGATCGGGCTGCGAAGAAGGCCTTGAACTGTGATCTTGAACCATGTCTGATCCCTCACTCTGATCTGAAACCACTAATAGCCACCCACATAAAATCCAAATGGCAACATGAGTGGGATGAAAACATTAATAAACTTAAAGAAATTGAACCATCTGTGGGAAAGCCACCACAGACTCATGCAGGAGGTCGGCGGGACCAAGTGGTCCTTAGCCGCTGCCGTATTGGCCACTCGTGGCTTACACATGCTTTTCTGCTCAAGGGGGAACCTCCCCCTGAATGTATTGGGTGTCAGTCCCCGCTGACACTCAAACACATTTGACTAAGTTGCGTTGATTTTTTGGCCCTGCGCCAACAGTTCTACACTGCAGACAGTATGCATGACCTTTTTACTAAGGTAAAACAGGAAAACATTTTAGCCTTTTTGAGGGCAGCTGGACTGTACCACCTCATATAGTTTACTAAATAGATTCTATCAATTATTAATAAAACTTTTCTTTTTCTATGGGAATTTGTTTCCCTTGACCACAAATATATGATTGTGAGCTTTCTAATTTAATGAGTGTCTATTGGCACATAATTGATTCTCTGCTTTTACATGTAAAAGCGATGGATTGAACAAAAAACAAACATTTCTCCCCGTGAATATGGCCTATGCTGCCGACACAGTGTAAGGCAACCACCAATCAATCAATCAAAGCATTATCAGTCAAGTGGCCAGGAAGATCAGAATGGATCGGACACACGCATTTCTGATCATGCCCGAGTGGGACACACAGCATTGGTTAGCAGTGCTGACATTGCAAGCAAGGGACTGCCTAGGATTCCCAAGAAAACGCGGGAACCTGTCCCACCAAGGTCCACTGACTGTTCACGGGGATGTGTCCTCAACACCCACTCCTGGCATTCCTTTTCTGACTAAACATTTGGAAGAATTTGGATGGATGAAATTATAAAACAGAGACTGATGTCCCAGGCTTGAAGGAAAGGAACGATGAAAATGTACGCTAGCTACTTTAAGAAATTGGGTGTGCATTGCTTGATTAAAACAGGTTAAACCTGTAAACCCTACTATAGCTCAAGTAGTAAGGTTTCTAAGAATGTTAGAAGATGAAGGATTAGGGTTTGGAGCCATTACGGCAGCAAGATGTGCACTTTTAGTGATCCTACCACGAGTGGACGGACAGACAATTGGTAAACACCAGGTTATACACTGGTTTTTACGGTCCGTTTATGAAAGGAATACCCCAAAGCCCAAATTTAGTCGGGTTTGGAATGTTTCAGTAGGGTTTAAGTTGTTTAAAGCTTGGCCTAACAATTCTCATTTATATGTTAAACAGCTAGGATTTAAGTTGGCAGTACTGTTACTATTAGTAACAGGACATAGAGGACAAACTATTATAGCATTGTCACTGGATGGACTTGAGATTGATAAAAAGCAGGCAACGTTTGACTTTACACAATTGTTGAAGTCAAACCACTTAGGGGACCCGTTATCCACGGTCCAGGTTAATTTTTTCCCGGACGGCAGGAAATTGTGTGTAGTTTCAGCCATACGGGCTTATATATCCAAGACTAAAGATATTAGGAATTCCAGACAGCTTTTGGTGAGCTTTATTAAGCCACACAAAGCCATTTCAAGATACACTCTTGCAAGATTGACCATTAGAGTCCTAAAAGCAGCAGGCGTGGATATGGGACGCTACGCTTCCAATTCAACAAGAGGAGCCATGGTCTCAAAAGCATGACTGCTAGGAATCTCCGTCAAGAGAATCCTTGCACATGCAGGCTGGAAGACTGCTAGATCGTTTGCAAAACATTACAACAAGCGACTACAAAAGTCGGCTTGCTCACCGATTAACAGAATAGGTGGGGAACAAGAGTATATTTATGACTGATCGTTTTAATGATATCAATTAATGATAAGAAGGCTAAAAATGATATTACGTAAAAGTCTCCCTGGACTACGAGTAGCCAGAGGCTTAGTACCGAGGTAAAATAGTATAGTTATACAAATCTTACCTGGGTACAGATGATGGATAACTCTTGTTTTCCCGAGGTACAAGCCTCGGATAGTCATGGTATAGGGCCTGCCCACCCATCCCTGCCACGACTATTACGTTTGCTTGTGCCAAAAACAAAAACATGTTAGTATCCATACAAGATTAAATTATTTTTATCCTGAAAAAGTAGGTAAAGATTGCTGAACCCGTAGGTTGCTTCCTTCTCCCTATACCACGACTATCCGAGGCTTGTACCTCGGGGAAAACAAGAGTTATCCATTCATCTCTACCCAGGTAAGATTCGTATAACTATACTATACATATTTAATCATCGGGCTATTCCACCCCCGCTTAAGGCGAGCTTACGAGTTAATTTATGTAATTATTTCCATGTGAATTTCCTTGGCCTGCCGCGGGCCGCCGCCGCCTCTCGTCCCGTCTGCAGGTAGTCCGTCGCCGTCATTGTCATTCCCGGGCTAAGTGCGGCCAGCCAGAGTATCATCTAAATACGGTTTTGTCCCTCCCTGCAGTTATTGGTCTAAAGCAATTATTCGTTATTTCAACTAACTGGCTGTCCTCCCTGCCGTTCGGTGTATATAAATATGATTAATTTAATCCAAAACTAAGCACACACTCTTGTGTTGCTGCCACTGTCCCTGTTAATCAGCCTAAGTTACTGTTGTATTTTTAGCCAAAATAGTACTGCGTTAATTCCGTTAATATGTCTGTTATCATCTTCCCGCAGATGGGTTAATTAGCTGCATAAGGCCTATTAGGCATAAGGCCCTTAATTACATACAAAGCAATCGAATATCAAGTTGACCATAGCGGTTAATCTACAGGAAGACTGGAGGATAGTAAAGAATGCAAGGAACGTTCCAATTCACCTTTCCAAGAGCTCACGGTTTTATTCTTACCCAAGACTAACAATGGATTGTAGCAACATGTCGTATATGAACTATCAAATCCCCTCCCATACCGTTAAGTTAGGCTAAATCTCGGCTAAAACATCAGAGCATGCAAAAACACATCCGATGGGTCTGGGTCCGAACGCCCGACCTTCTACCGTTGCTAGGAACGTCACAATGGACTTATCCTAGCAACGCTTAACAGCAGTGAACCCGGCCCCGCAAATGGCGGTAAATGCGAGTCTGGTGAGTAGCCCGCATTTCATAATGCGAGCTAATCAGCGCAGGCCCGCATTTCCACTGGTCGAGTAGTCTCCCCCACTTCACATACATACGTACGTACATACATACATACATACATACATACATACATACATACATACATACATACATATCGGGATAGGACAACAAGGACTGCCCGGTTGCCCAGGGCACCTAGTTTGCTCAGTCGGGAAGGTGAAGTTCTCAGTGACCTGCCCGAACGGGCAAGTCGTTTTTTTGTTTCAATTGGCTGACTTGGGCTTGGGCAGGTAGTTTTGCCACTTGGGCAAGTAGAACATTAAGTCACTCGCCTGATTGAGCAAGTGGGAAAAAAGTTACTGTCCTATGTTGATACATACATAATAGCCGGTAGGCCCAATGCGCTTATTAGAAGAGAGTGCACAATTAATGTATAGGCCTATCTGTACTGTATAGCATTGGTCGTAATGCGAAGCATTACGCTTGATGCGAGGAGAGGAAGAGACCCTCCCTCGCCCCGCGCTGTCACGCTGCGCTCACACCTCACCAGACCCCGCCGCGCGCCGCCTCCTCCCCCGCCCCCGTGTCGCGCAGCATTCGCGCCTCACCCGACGCCCGCTGCTCACCCTCACTCGCCCTCCCCCGGGCCGGCAGCTTTCACAACTCACCTGCTGTCGCCCGCGCCCCCCCTTCCCTTATAAGGCCGCCCGCCGGCCTCCCTCAGGCACTCGCCCTCCTGCCGCCTTCCAGATCTCTGCCTTCTTCTCCTCCACCCACCCACCCAACTTTCCCTCCGGTACCCTCCTCCCTCTGCGGCGGAGGGCTCCTCGGCCCCCCCTCTACCAGAACTCTGACTTTGCTCCTCATGAGCCCCTCCTGTATTTATCTCTGCTCCTCATAAGCCCCTCACTGTATTGCTCCTCACGAGCCTGTTTCTTTGCTCGTCATGAGCCCTTTCCTTGTTCCTTGCCTGTATACCTGTTCCTCTGTATCCTCTGTTGAGGCGTTAATAAAACGCCTTTCTCCCACCCCCGCCTTCCCTTCTTCCTTTTCGCGCATCAGGAGTCAGGATGTAAATAATTTTTCACACTCACCCACACAGAAAAAAAGATTACGTAAAATGAATGCAACATTTAGATGAACTATTCATTAATTAGTTATTTCCACATATAAAGACTGACTAGGGTACAGATGTACTTTGTATTCATGCTAACCATTATAGTGTGGTTATTCCCCCACCCCCCCTTATGTATTCCTAATTAAATTTGCCTTATTATTTCGGGCAAATAATATATTTAAAATGAATAAGTTAGGAGCCATGTGCAAAATGTGTGGCACTGGATCTTAGTCTTTAAAAAAAAAGTTCCTATCCCTTGTTATGGATGGAAGTTTGTTAGCTTGATTCGAGTAAAGGAAGCCAGAGACCGAGTGGGAGAAAAAAGTTAAATTTATTGCATGCTATGATGGTCAATCAATCAATAGTTCCGTCCTCTAGTCGAGGGTTGGATGCAATGGTTCTCCACTTGTCCCGATGGTGTGCTGTTCTGATAGACTGAATAATTCAAGCCTGTCCACTGTGAAATATTTGTAAACCATGATGTTCTTGGTCTCCCTCTGCTGCCATTCACCTTCCCTTCCAACAATGTATGGTATATTGAACTCTGACGAATGATGTGGCCAAAATAAATAAGTTTCTTTGTTTGTATAGTGGCAAACAAGCATTTCTTCTTTTTAATTTTTCTGAGAACTTCTTTGTCCATGATATTTTCAACATCCTTCGATAAGTCCACATCTCAAATGCTGTTAAACGTTTGTACATTTTCTTAGAGATTGTTCATATCTCAGCCCCATACATTAGAGTAGACCACATATAACACTGAAGAATACGCTTCCTTGTATGTACTAATATCATACTTGATGTTAACACTCTATACATTTTGGAGAATGTTGTTCGGGCTATTGTTATCCTCTTAATTTCTTCCTCACATCTCCCATCATTTGTAATCTTTTGTCCGAGATATATGAATTTGGATACTTGTTCTATGACAGTACAAGGGAGGAAATTAGTCGACGGCATCGATGTCGAAGGGGGCCTCCCTGATTGCCGGCTGCTCTGAGGCCACCGGAGCCGACCCCTGCAAAGTAGTCCTTAAAATAGAGGGTGGGTGTGGTAAGTTGTGAGTTCAATGGCCAAGCGAAACCGAATGGCTAGATGCGGCGGGAGGTTTCGGTTACCTGATGTTCGTCCTGTTCACCTACCCAAAACATAGGGCTAGTGCTCCAGGGGTTGGGGGGGGGGGCCTCAGAGGCAGCAAGGCGGGGCACATAGTTCAACCCCACCGAGGAATCCCAAGTGCCCTGTGCCATTATGGCTGAACCTCGACGCCTCTGGGAACACTGCCTCCGTGAGCGCCTCCCACATCATAGGGGTCAGCACCTGCGCAGTGAGGGGGGGCCCCGTGTAGCAAATGAACGCCGGGGAATCAGAGGGGGCCATGACCTGCTGAACCGCCCGGGTCCAGGCCTGCACCGGGCACAGCGAGACAAAGAGGGCAACGGCCTGCGATGGTGACCTTATCGTCTTGGAAGACGAGATGGCGCCCGTAGCCCCCCAGGGGCCGGGCTGAAATCCCCCTGTCGCATGGTGTGGGGGGGCCTCCCCACCCACTGTGGGAGGGGGAGAGGAGTTTGACTGTCGTATCAGTGTGAAGAATGCGATAATCACCGCCGCCCAGGGGACCACACCGTGGTGTCCCTGGGCGCGGAGGTACCTGTATATGTCGCCGATCATCGGAGGGGTGATCGAGGGGGCGCGCCGGACTGGGGCTGTGAAGAGTCTGTCCCTGCCCTTCCGGACCTGCTCAGCAAATGGGTCGTCGAAGGGGGCGGAGTCCCCGTCGGCCTCCCGGTGCCAGGATCGTGGGCCAGAGAGGGCGTTGGCCACCGCAGGACGGCGGTAGGAGGTGGTGGAGTTGCACGATGAACTGCACGACATCATAGGGCGGCGGCCTCATGATGATCGACGTCCCGGTCAAGCATGAACTCGACGTACCGCCTGGCCTGCCTAGTGCGGTTCCGCCACGTCCCCGGCGCCAGCGCTGCCTAGTGGTGGGTCATCATGTGCACATGCGCCCCATTGTCGAGGTCTGGAAGATATTAAAGTTCTTGGGAAAACATGTCAGGCGAGTGGTGAACCCTAATTCGGGAGATCGAGTTGATGCGACATTGTTCGCAGACATAGTCCCGTGCCACCTGGGAAGAGTGTGCTCCACTGAGGGCATCAGCGAGCAGCAGCTCGACACCGGGTTTGCGACTGACCATGATGGTGAAGGATTCCATTGCTGCGATCAGACAGGGTTGCGTCACTAGCGCGGCCAGACTTGAGGGCTGCCGTGTTGTCTGTGTTCACGATGACCTCAATCCCGCTCGACACCACGGGCCTAAGGGTCTTGACCAACAGGATAAGGTTGACGGCCTCAAGCTCGTGGATGGTGCGATATGTGCCCTTCATGCGGTCGTCGTAGGCCTCAGCGAAGCAGCTCTCCGATGAGAACGCGCCCCCACTGGTGAGGCAGGAGTCACACTTGATGGTCCATGTAGGCCAGGCCGGGGCCGGAAGGAAGTAGAGGCCGTTGCCCTTGGAGGCGTAGTCGTAAAACCAGCGGACATCCTTCCGCAGGTCAAGGTCCACATCAAGGTCCTCGTCGGCAATGCCCGGGGGGGGGGCTTAGAGCGGAGGCTCCTTAGTATGCGGCACATGAACTTACGGGCCGAGGGGATGCATCCACTTCCCCAGCAGTCTCTGGAGGGCCTTCCCGGTGAGCAAGGGCCTCGAGAACCAGCGGCCGCACTCCTCGACCACCTGGTCGAGCTTGGCCTGGGGTATCCGGATTAGTGTGTGCTGCGAGCACACCTCGAAGCCCAGCCATGTGAGCTTGACTGCCGGGGGAAGCATGTGTCGGGCACCAGGTCAAGGCCCAGGTCCGCGCAGAGGGTGAGGAGGGCGTTGAAGGCCTGGCCGGCCCAGATGTAGGTGGCCTCGCAGGCGACCAAGTCGTCGACATAGACCAGCGTGAAGTAGCCCTCCCTCGCCATGAGCCAGGCAATCGCAGAGGTGAGCCGCACACAGGTGGCCCTCCAAGGTCCTGCACCCAAAGGGGAGCTCAATGTCAATGTACAGGCGATCATCGACTGTTATGCAGAAGAGCTCCGCCGACAGGGGGTCCCCCCACATCTGCCGGTAGGCCTGGGAGACATCTGCAGTCCAGGAATAGGCCACTGGCCCTCCTGTGTCAGCCTCTGGGCCAGGTTGGTGACCGAGGGGAGGGTGTAGGCAGAAGGAAGGCTGAGGTACTCTCCGTGGGGGATGCCCACATTGACACTCCTCCCGGGCGAGTGTGACAGGTCGACGATAATGCGTCTCTTGTCGGGGGCGGTCTTGGGCCTGGTCAAGATGGGGCTGCATTGGGCCCAATGCGAGAAGTGGGGGACCTCGAAGGGCCCCAGGAGGGGGCCATGGTCGAGCTTCTGCACCACATAATCGGTGATGAGTGCGCGGGGTTCTCCCGGTGGTTATGGAAGGTAGGCGTGGGAGGCCTAGACGCGGAGTAATTGGCCGGGAACCCAAACTCCAGGTCGTCGACCAGGGTGGTGTCGGGGTGGTCGGCCAGCGCCTTCCTCCAGTTCACGATATTCAATCCGGAGGGAAGGGGGACGCAGGCGCCCAAAAAGTTCAGGAGGGCCACGGCCTGGGCCTGGGGTGTTTGGCGGCTCCACCGGGAGTGTCTGTTGTAGCAGGCTGTCGGTGACCGGCTCGGAGAGGCCCACCGGGCCGACATCCTGCGCGGCGGGACAGCTCGCACGCCGGGGGAGGTCGACACCCCGTCCGGCCGGTGCCGGCTGACGAATGTCACGTACAAGTCGGGTTGATCGGGGGAGGCGCCCACGCCTCACCCACTGGCCGGCCGTGTTGATGTTATTGTTTTTGTCCCGGGGGTGTCCATGATGTCGCGGGCTGCACCTCGAGCTTGTTCCGGCGTGTGCCATGCTGGGGAACGGGCCACCCAGGGACCAGCGGGGCAAGTATGCAAATTAGGGGGTTCCCCATGGCCGGTCACCGCCGGGGCATGCCCGCCGGGGCTGAGACCCAGCATGCGTCATGACGTCACAGGAGGAAATCCCTGGGGAGCCCCTGCCATCGGGAAGCCAGGCGAGGTGGGTTGCTCATGTTTTTAGCATGGGTACCATGTGCCGTTTTACTGTCCATGGGCGAGCCATTGTCATGATCCATGTGATGTTTGGGGAAGGGGGGGGCCGCCTGCAGCCTAAAAATCCGCTGATGACTTTTTGACCATTCCCCTCTCCTGTGATTTCTTTGAATAGCATGCTGCCTCGGCATGGTTAGTTACTATTCACCTGACGTTGGCACAGTATTCACACATATGGGCGAGCTTTTGGTTTCCCGTGCCATGCGACCCCCTTGTTAGCCTTGTCGCACGATTCGGGGTCGCGGTCCCATGCTGGACACGGGGTGCCCATCACCGCCTTGTCATAGGCGTTGCGAGCCTCAATGCGATTGTCCGGTTCATGTCCGGTTCCTCAATCCCGTGAGGTCTGACTAGGGCTTAAGAGCGTTTTAAATGGCATTGCGTGTACCGGGTGAGTCATCGCCAATTGTCCATAAGGACTGCTAAAACCAATCCGTTAAAATATTCATTTTTTATTTTAAAATAGTGTCTAATTGTCCTATAGAAACTCATTTCGATTAGATATAAACACAAATAGACAATACCCTAGTACCGCAATGAAATGCACATACACAACCACGTTCTCTTTACAACAAAATAGCACCAAAAAATCACATATATACATATGCATGGAGCATCCCTCACTACACTCCCTACTCAATTTCTAGCCGTTCGACCCTACAGGTCGTACATAATTGTCTGCCAGTCAATCTCGTTGTGCTGTATTAGCGACCTGGTAGGTCAGTAATTTTTGTGGGGATATAGGGCATGGGAGCAAGAATCTGGGCTACTAGGGGGTTGAGGTGGTTCCAGTGCAAAAGCTTGGCCCATCACATTGAGCTGCTCGCCGCGTTCGTGTTATGTGTACAGATTGAGTTGAGTGTTCGTTCCAGTAGCTCAATCATCGCGAAATATACACAGGCAAATATCACCCAGCTGCTCGGCAGTGACAGTTATTACAAGAGGTAACAACACTGACATATAGTCCATAACTATCCGTATTCTGTACCGATTCCTTCACATAGTTGTAAACTTTAATGAGCGACAGTTTTAAGTTTCCTGTCTAATAATATAAATCTAATAATAAGCATTTTAGCGATATTAACTTGAATTCTGAAAACAATCTCAAACTCTCATGTCATCCACTGAGATATTATTGCACGTTGGTCTCTCGACTCAAGTCACGTGATGGTTGTATCTTTTGTGTAACAGGCCCACTTCATGGAATACGTTGTCAGAGGAGGTAAGAAATGCATCGTCTCTTGATAAATTTTAATCTTTTCTTAAAGACTCGTTTAAAGTTGGGTTTTCTTCTGGTAAACGAAATTGAGACATTCTTGAACATTTCCAACATGGTTAAAGTAAATACAAAACATAGTTTTATTGCACAGTGCATCATACTTGTAATAACACTTAATTAAGTAGGCCTATACATTATTATTAGCTTTTATTTCTATGAGGCGATATGTAATACTAATACCACACCATGTACATATAGGCCTATTATGTACGACATTCATTGCGTTTTGCTAAGGATTTCAGTGTACTTCATACAAGTTATCCACATACATTCTAAATGCAATAACAATAATCTTAAACAGCTGGGAATCCATACCGATTTCAGGAGCATCACCACGTGCCAAAGTGATCCTTCCTACCGAAGCTGGGCAGGATGGGACAGTGGGTACGGCCGAGCTTCATGAACAGAAACATCAGCATCGAGGCCGATAGGTTGGCACGCGATCAGAAGATCACCCAGGACGTGGTGATCGGATCAATCCTGACCATTTGGATCATCAGCGTCAACACGGTCTTGCTCTGCGCCATCCTCATGACGAAGTCGCTGCGCCAGCGCTCGTCCAACTGGCTGCTAGTGAACTTGGCGTGCGCCGACTTGCTGGTCGGGTTGATCGTCACCTCGTTCTCGTCCTACCTACATGGACATGATCTACAGTGGGAGCTCAGTCATCACCTGTGCGTCTTCTGGTTGCTGCTCGACGTCCTCCTATGTTGCGTGTCGATGTACACGCTCATCACCATCAACATCGACCGCTGTGTTTACATCAGTTTCCCCAGCCAGTACCCGCGAAAAATGCGCCGCCCAGTGATCGTCGCGCTCATCGTGGCCTCCTGGGCCGTCGCACTGTGTGTCATGCTGCCCTTTTTCTTCAAGGGCCGCACGGAGGGCTTCAGCATCAAGCAGAGCGTGGACGTCAGCGAGATGTGCTACATTGAACTGCTGCCACGCTACTCACTGGCCTCCTCCGTTCTCGCCTATTTCATCCCCGGGGCGGTCCTCATCGGCATCACCGGCATGACGTTCCGAGCCGCCCTGCTGAAGGTCAAGGACCATCAGCGCCGCATGGCGGCTTCGAGCGGTACTGGCGGCGACGGCGGCGATCCAAGTGGCGACGAGGAGAACACGGCGATCGGCCACGTGAAGAAGGCGGTGTTTGTGGTGTGCATTATCAATGTGGTGTACGTAATCATGTGGCTGCCGTTCTTCTTCATCGACATTATTAGCACAGCGAACATGTCTTACATGATCTCTCCGAAAACGTTTGACTTCGCCATCTTGCTGGCGTACGCCAACTCGGGTGTCAACCCGCTCGTGTGGCTGCTTTACAGTGATATTCGGAAAGCGGTTCTGAATGTCCTCCGCTGTCGCTTCGACAAAAATAAACATGGATTCTATCTGACTGATGATGAGGAGATAACAGAGGAGGGTGTGCCTATCACAACAGCCTCTGATGCCTGAGACTTGGCCACTCTCCGAGGTCAATCTCTTGTCAGTAGATCAGTCAGTGATCTATGCCAAAACAACATGTCTTTTAAAAACAAGAAAGAAAGAGAAAGGAAAAGAAGCCATATATATGCGTGTTCATAGATGTGTAACGGTTTGCGGGCACCCTGCGCTTTCTTACACTTGGCATTGTGACGTTTATTGCCCTTTTCCATGGTAATTCTACTTGCGATGCTATTTATATGGTATTTTGAACTGCGGCATTTGTCTGCTTTTATATTTCTCTTTTATAATATTTACGGCATGAATACAATTGTGCGAAGCCTTCGTGGGTGTCGATGCATCTTTTTATTCAGGGATGGACAGAATGGATAAAAACTTGTAGCCTACGGACAATGTGCGTGACAACTGTCACCCAAAAGTTAAAATCGAGTCTGCAATCAGCTTTTGGTGAACCCTAAGTCGACCATACGTAGTTTCGTGGCTGTTTGATATGCCTTTCTCTAGAAGCAGTTCAAAGGGCGACTGTCATAACATATCACCCTTGGAGTTAGATAAAAGATTCACCCCGTACTTATAGTACAGGGGTGAACGACAACATAGTCTAAATGTTGGCGAAAAAATAGCCTTAGTATGGAACAGGAAGTAGAGTGCCTGGCTCCAATATCAAATGGCTACTTATATCAGTACATAGTTGGTGAAATGGGAGAGAATGCAAAAAGACGAGATGGCGATTTCACTTTCAATGTCTGTTAAACTAGATGTTTTATTTTTTTTTTTCAACTCAAAAGTAGCAGGGAAATATGAAGCCATATGTAAAGATTAAGTGTTGCTTCTTAGATTGTGAACTTAGGCTCTCCTTTCATTTCCCCACTTTTTCAACAGCTTTTATATAGGGTTGATATTCACCCGTGTATTGCAGTTCAGGAGGGTAAAATAATAAATGACTTGGTAGAGGGAGGACCTGGGAGCCCGATGAGCTAGGCCCAGGAGCCGACCCCCCCACATAGTGGCAGTACAATAGAGGGTGGGTGGGCGTGGTAAAGTCAATGTCGGTTTGAGGGTGGAGCCCGAATGCGGGTCAAGCGGGGGTAGGCGGAGGAGGGGGAGGGGGCGCATGCGCTGCTTAGTGATGTGAGCATCTTGGGCTTCCTCCGCCGGATCAACCACAATTCTAAATTATGGGCCGATTCGGACAGAGGAAGCTCGAGACTGGAGTGGGAGAAGGTGGGTTTATTAACAAGACTACAGGTGGTACATAGGGTTAGTTCAGGAGGGTAAAATAATAAATGACATGTTTGAGTTCAGTCCACTTGGTCTATGTCGGCCGATGGTAGAGGGAGGACCTTTGAGCCCGATGAGGTAGGCCCGTGCGCCGACCCAAAGCACAAAGCCAAGGCTCTCGGGGCATCCGTGGGCACCTGCCTCGGGATGTAGACGTGGACAGCATCCGACTCCCAGGTCCCCTGGGCCATGATTGCGGAGAGGTCCACCCCCCGGGAAGAGCATGCCTGGGTGGCACCCCTGCGCAGGCTGGGGAGGGTGAACCTGGCAGCCTCTGGGACGCCGGCGGCCTTGAGGGCGGCCCGGAGTAGGGGGGTGACATCCCGGGGGTTGAGGGGCGTGCCGGCCCGGGCTAGGAAAGCCGGGGCGTTGCCCGGCGCAGGCACCAGCGCCAACACCCGGTCCCACATGCGAACGGGGCACATGGGTGATTCGGGCAGCACAGGGACGAACAGCGACACCTCCTGCGCCGGGGCGCGGATGGTCTTTGACGAGGATATGCGGATGCGGAGGCCCCCGGGGTGGCACTGGACGTCATTGCCGCGCAACGTGTGCGGGCCCCCCCCACAGGGTGTGGGAGGGCGACAGCAGGTTCGACTGCCGGATGAAGGTGAAGTATGTGATGACGACCGCTGCCCACGGGGCGACCTCGAGGTGCCCTCGGGCGCGCATGTGGGTGTAGATCGTGGGTATCATCTCGGGGGTGATGGCAGGCGCCCTCCTCACCGGGGTGATGAACAGCTTCTTGCCGCCCCTCCTAACGCACTCCACGAAAGGGGTGTCAAAGAGGGCGACGTCCCCCCCCACCCCATGGACCCAGGAGCGGGCCCCGGAGAGGGCGTTCACGACCGAAGCGTAGGAGGGAAGGGCACAGTGGAGGTGGGCGATGAAGTGCCCGACATAGTACGCGGCGGGGGCTAAGTGGTCGACGCTCCGCTCGAGCATAAACTTGAGGTACCTCCTCACGTGGGGATCGCAGTTGCACCAGGTCCCGGGGCGAGGGGGCCCGGTGGAGGGTCATCAGATGATCGTGGGCTCGCCTGCCATAGTCTGGAACGAGTCAAAGTTCATGGGTAAATATATGGGGGGAATGCGTGACCCTTATACCTGACAAACCCCTTAAGCGACACTGTTTGCGGACCAGATCCAGGGCGACTCGGGAGTAGTGTGCACGGCTCAGGGCGTCCGCGAGCACCAGCTCGATTCCGGGCTTGTGGCGCACCGTGATGGTGAAGGAGCCGAGCGCTGCGATCAGCCATATTTCATGGGCGCAGGCTCCTAAGGTGGGGTCTGATGCACGGCTGGACTCGAGGGCCTGGGCCGAGGCCACGTTGTCAGTGTTCACGACGACCTCATACTCGCCCAGGGCCTCCAGCCAGAGGGTCTGGACCGCCAAGACGAGGTTCACGGCCTCCAGCTCATGTATCGTGGGGTATGCCGCAATCATTTCGTCATCGTACGCTTCCGAGAAACACTTGTTCTTTGAGAAAGGCTCCGGCCCCCTGATGACGCATTGGGGGCGGGAGGAGGCAGACGCCATTCCCGCCAGCTGCGAAGTCTCGGAAACAGCAGACGTCCCTCTTCAGGTCGAGGTCCACGCCACGGGTGCCAGATGCGGGAACGGCCCGGAGGCTGCGGAGGATGCGGCACATGAACTTCCTGGCTGCCGGCAGGCACATGCTAATGTGGGCCAAGCGGCCTACCAGTCTGTAGTGCCTTCCTCGTGAGGGTTGGCCGGTCGGCCTCTAGGTGCTGTGGCGCCCCGGGTTCGCTGCATTATCTAGTTCGCTTCAAGTAAACCACCTTGCCAGGTAGTATAGATGAAGCGATTTAGCTTAAATCGACACAAGTGGCATGTGTGAACCCAACCGACTTACTTGAGGCGGATTAAGGATGTGACAGTTGAGACCTGAGTTTGTTGACTTTCCGGTAAATTTGCTTTATGAACCTGCTAGAGGTGCACAGATATTTTTTTCATCATTTATTTTTAGGGTTTCACTGCCCAGCAGAAGTTTTGACTATTCCAAACCAATACGATTCAGTCCATACATATCTAGGTCAAACCCACACTCTCTCGTGCCGACGTCGACGAACCCAAACTGGCACTGGTTAATCTGGACTTGCTCATGTGCAGATATCGATTTCCGCCTTAAACCGCTCCGTGTGTGGACACGACACTAAATCGATTCATATAAATCGACTTGTCTAAGTCGACATAAACTTTGGCGGTGTGAACAGGGCTTAATATGTCCCAAATTGGCACTGAAGTAAACAACAATGCAATGGGACGAGGCTATTCGCAGAACTGCTTTGCTCTACGAATTAGCAGATGAATGATTACTATTCGCAGAGCTGCTTTGCTCTGTGAATTAACACAAGAATGATTATAATTTGCAGAGCTGCTTTGCTCTGCGAATTAGTGCAAGAATGATTTTTATTTACAGAGCTGCTTTGCTCTGCGAATTAGGGAAATAATGACATTTTAATATTTTGAACAAGAATTAAAAAATGGTTATGTGAACTGATTGGTAAAGTGACTAATTGTTTTGTGGGGAATTGTATGTTTCTTAGCTCAACATGCTTAATTATGGATAGCTTTGTCTTAAATATATTCATTATATTATTACATTATTATATTGCATGCGTGCATCGATGTTGATGCCAAATTGTGCTGTATTTATATTAATTTAGAATAAAATCGAAGTTGTGCACTGTGCGTATCGGCAAACTCAATAGTTCTACCCATTTGTTTTGCTCTCGACGCCATTTTCAGCGCATGCGCAGCTCTGAAAATTATAGCATTGGTGGCTGTTGTTTGCAGAGCAGCAGCTCTGCGAATAGTCAGTGCGCAATGGGCCCATAATTTCCGAATTGTGGTTGAACCGGCGGGAAGCCCGAGACGGTCACGTCCCCAAGCAACGCATGCTCCTCCTCCTTCCCCTCCCCCCGCCTGACCCGCATTCGGGTTCCAGACTCCTCCTGCATGGATTTAACGTCTACCACTTCGTCTCCGCCCACATATCACCCATGTCAAAAAGGTTTAAAAAGGTTAAAAAGGCTCCCACATCACGCCAGAAGATGCAGAGAACCCGCAGGGCCGCAGCACCTAGAGGCCGCGCCGCTAAGCGCGCCACCAGGAAGGTTATCGCAATGCCACTAGCCGACACAAGCGATCCAACCGACTCGCAAGATGGCGGCGCATCCCCGCAGCCACCCACGCCACCGGCCCGGCGCTCGCCTCCCGCTTGGCAGTCGGCCCGCGCACGAAAACCGACGGCAAAGGCGAAGCAAGCCGACGGTCTCCTAAGGATGCAGGCGTCCATCGATGCCATCGAGAGGCGGTGGGGCGCACTCGAAAGGCAAGCGGCCGACCAGAGGCGGGAGGCGGCCGAGCAGAGAGCGGAAATGGCGGCGCAGAGCAAGGTGCTCGCGGAAGCCACCGCGGCAATGGCGGTGGTAGCCGCCAACCTGCGCCACCCGGACCCGCCCTCTGCGGCCCCGTCAATGCCACACAACCCGCCGAGTCGCCCCCGGCTCCCGGCGCAGGAACATCAATGCTACAGCTGGGCCCGATCGCTCTCGCCGGTCTCCCCATCGCCCGCTCCGGTGAGGAGTCGCAATGGATCGCACCCAGGACGAGTCGCCGACACAAGCTCGGTCAGCGTCTGGTCCTCCCCATCCCCCACCCGGCACCGGCACCGCGTCTGGCGCCACGAAACCATGCACGCCCCCGGCCGGCACGCCACCCACCGCCAACAACATGACGACGGCGAGGCTCATGCATGAAAGAAAGGTATTTCCAACAAATACTTATTTCCTTATGACCTTGTGGAGCAGGGGGACGAGGGAAAGGGGGTTAAAAAGGGAGAGGCAACGCGGGAGGAGTACGCATTGGGCCTCAAACGGCTTGAGCACCAGCGCGCGTTCCCGGCGAACGGCCTAGCGGCGCTCTCCAACTACCAGGAGATGGTGGCGCAAGACAATTGTACCCTAGCATGGCCCGTTGTCCGACGCTACTCGGAAGAGGTATTCACCCGCATAGCGGACGGCAGATTGCCGAACGGCTGGAGGGACGAGGCCGCAATCAATGCGGTGAGGATTGAGATCATCGCGATGGCGGGCCATGCCACCCCAACTGCCACCGCCGAAGGTGGCAGTCGCGGTGGCAGTCGCAGAAGGCAGGAGCCGACCCCCACGCCCACTATGGCAGGGCCGCGATCGGCGCACCCTGTCCGTCCTGGAACAAAGACCCGAGTTCATACGACAAAGCGGCGAAGGGCGGGTCGCATGGAGCCAGCGCCCTCAAACTCGCGCACGTCTGTGGCTACTGCGCCAACGTGCGCAAAATCGTCAGGAACCACACAGAGGCGAGCTGTTTTTCTAAAAAATTGAGGGACCGACCCGGGAGGAACTCGCACCAGGATCTTTAGCGCGGTGGCGGGAGGACCAACCACCCGCCCCGCTATGCATGATCCCGCCCCGACCCAAGGAACGCCCACCGACAGCCCGCAGAGCGGCCAGCTGCCCACGCCATGCAACCCCCGCTACTGTTGAGATTGCCCCGGCCCCGAGTGGCTTCAGCCCGGACACCCCCGGCGCCGCCGGAAGTTACCCCTGTGACATCACGCCACAAGCCTCCCCTCGGCGGGCCGGCAACCACCGTGGTAGAGCGGCGCGCGCGCCGGAACAAGCGGAGGGATTCCCCACCTCTGACATCATGCAGGACACACCGTACTGGCGCCGTCTGGAGGAAAACCCCGGCACCAGCAGGAAAGTTAATACTGACACTGTCCCTGGCTCCCCCGGCCCTGGTGGGGGACCCCACGATGACGTCACGCCGCACGCCCCACGCTGGCGCCGCCTGGAGGGAACCCTCGGTACTACGGATGTAAACAACGTGCATTGCGGGGGCCCGTTGGCCACCGCGTGCACGCCATCGTACGCCAGCTTCGCGGAGTGGGTCGGGGCCCCGAGCAACACGTCTACACCATCGGGGCCGGACCCCATACTGCCCTGTGTGCTGTGTGACGTGACCGCCTGAGCCCCCGCTGGCGGGGCCGGCGCCGACGAGCCAGTGGAGGAGGTACTCGACCCTCTCCTCCAGCGCTCCCTCCCTGCGGCGCCGACCTGCAGTCCCACCCCGGCCGAGTACAGCACCCCCCTCGAAAGCTTCTGGCCTGTCCTCTCGGGCGAGGGCTGGGCCGCCTACCCCGACTACGCCGTGGCGTATGCGGCCGCCTGGACCTCGGCCCTCCCCAACTATTTGGCCGCCCGAGTTCCAGTCCCATCCGATCTGGACATGCCAGCATGGTGACGGATGCTACGCGGGTATGACGACCCCCTGCTCCTCGACCACCTGGAGTTCGGGTTCCCGGCAAACTACAGCGCAGCCGGGCCCCCGACACGCACCTGCAAGAACCACTGCGAGGACCCCGACCACGCCCACCACGTCACCAGGTATGCAGAGGAGGAGTCGCGCCGCGGCACCCTCCTCGGTCCCTTCGCGGTTCCGCCATTCACGCCCTTGGCCCAGTGCAGCCCGATTATGATGCGCCCGAAGTCCACCCCGGGCAAGCGCCGCGTCATCGTGGACCTTTCCTACCCCCGGGCCGCAGCGTCAACGTGGGCATCCCCAGGAAGGAGTACCTCGGTCGGCTGCACGTCTACAAGCTGCCCTCCGCCTCTGACATGGGACGCCGCGTTGTGCGGGAGGGCAAGGGCTCGTTTTGTTGGTCGGCCGATGTCTCCCGAGCTTACCGGCAGCTCCGGGCTGACCCCCTCTCCGCCCCACTGTTTTGCATAACGGTCGATGGGCGGCTGTACCTCGATATTGAGCTGCCCTTCAGCTGCAAGGCCTCGGCCGCCGCCTGTTTCCGCGTCACCGCTGCAGTTGTCTGGGCCCTCGCGCAGCGCGGATACTACAGCACCGTGTATGTAGACGACTTCGTCGGCTGCGAGGCCTCCTTCCTCGCGGCGATGCGCGCCTTCGACGGCCTACGGGACATCTGCGCCTCCCTCGGGCTCGCCCTGGCGCCAGACAAGTGCTGCCCACCCACTGTGCGCCTCGTCTGGCTTGGCATCGAGTGCGACACCGAGGCCATGGAGTTACGCATCCCAGACCAGAAACTCCGCGAGGTCGTCGAGGAGTGCAAGCGCTGGCTCGACCGGCCCGCCCTCCCCAGAAGGGCACTGCAACAGCTCATCGGCCGCCTCACCCACATAAGCACCTGTATACCACCTGGCAGGAGGTTCATGGCGCGAATCCTCCGCAGCCTCAAAGCCACCCCCACGGCAGGTGCCGCGGACATCGACCCCGACCTCAGGAAGGATGTCCGCTGGTTCCGTGACTTCGCGGCAGGCGGCAACGGCGTCTGCCTCCTTTCCTCCGCGTCCTTCCTCAGTGGGTGGTTGAGTGCGACTCGTGCCTCACGGTTGGGGGGGGCCTTCTCGAGGACGGCATGCTTCGCCGAGCAGTACGATGACGAGTTTCAATTGATTTGGTATATGTATAGGTAATCGATTGATATGGTAAAGTAAATTCCTCAGTTCACTGACATGATTCAGTTTGAGATGTATACATATTAAGTGGTTTATGATACATGTTTCAAAAGGCCTTCAAATAATACCATCGTCAATTCATCTGAACAGGAACTGCTTGAAAATTACATTCACTCATGTACCCATACCAGTACAAGCATTAATTATAGCATTGTATATTTATGGCCGTGGTGGAGTTGCATAATCTCATGTTTTGAGTTTTTGCTTTATTTCTTAATTACTTTTGTTTTAAAAGGTTAACTTTGAGATATCTGAAGCGAAAACATGCTAAATTAATTAGGTCAGGCGTCGGGAGGGCTTTTTTCGGCTGCCTCCTGAGGGTGGTATCCCGTGTTCGCGTTGTTCGTCGTACTCTGTGCATCTCTAATGTTTTGTGCAACCTTTTCACTTTGTTTTGTGTCGTGGTTGCTTTTGTGATGTGGGGGTAGGTTGTGTGACGTGGTTGGAAACGGGAGGATTTTAGGTTGTATATGTCCAGATCTGCTCCGCCGAATAAGGGTATATGGGGCACCCAGTGTGCTAGTTGATGTGAGTGTTCATGGTGTTCCCTCCAGGGCGGCTCTCCCCGCCGAATCAACCACAATTCGGAAATTATGCGCCAATACACAATATTCACAACGCATGCGACATCTGACGGCGACGACAAACACTACAGTTGTGGGACTGTTGCCACAGTGCATACAAACGCTATGGAAATTACTAACTTTCAAATGAACGTATGTCAGTAAAATTTAGGGATATTTTGAAAATTCCAAAAGTATATTGCTTTTGGATCATTGGAGCTTCCAAGAAAAATTAAATGTTCATGTTTGGACCCTTTGGAAAATATTAGGAGGGTACCAAACTAGTCAGTCACTATTAATACACAATATTCACAACACATGCGACATCTGACAGCGGCGACAAACACTACGGTTGTGGGACCGTTGCCACAGCGCATATGCGTGAATATTGTGTATTATAGATACAGGGTCGATAAAAGTAGTTCATACAATTGAGTTCCCCAAAGAAGTATCACATATCCTACTTTCACTACACAATGAATTTGAAACCTTTTTACTAAGCATTATAATCTATGTAATTACACATATCCCTCCATGCACGATGTCACTGAATGGGCTATTTGAGCTGCAGCTCTGTAGGTAGTGACTCATCTGTCCAGGACAATTACATACGATATCCTATATCTATTCTTAGTAGTTCTGAGTGCAATGTAATTAATATTTCTAGGCTTTGGATATTTTGTTAAACTATAGCGAATATCTATGTAAATAATACATGAGGTGACCAAGTATTTAAATATGCAGCGATTCTTTTCCATTGCTCACCATTGCTCACCATATACCTATGTATTAATATGCTTCTAATGGAAACTAACGTTAACAGGATAAACATAGGAGTGGTACTTCCACCTACTTACATTAATGTTATCTGACCACAGCAAAGTGCAAGTGCTTGCCCGATAATAGCTGTATTAAATATAAATATGCGCAGTGACAAATATATACATGGCAAGAGCATGCCGGGCTGTGAAGGCCACGTAAACTAGGACATAATGCCACAACGATGTAATGATTATGCCACAATTAGATTGATTTTTTCCACTATATTTTGAACACGCTGAACTACACTGTATAGTAATTCACGATGGACAGCAATTGCATTGATTGTGTTAACATAGCGTTGTATTATTGACTGTTGAACATCATAATTAGTTATCGATGGATCCCTTTTAGTATATATGTTCTATATTCATAACCACTGTGAATGAATATCATTTGAATGAAACTGTACATAAATGAAAATGCAATATATAGCAACATAATTTAAATATCGTTGTGTGATTAAATTAACAGTGAATTATTCAATAAGAATATGATTAGAAATGTTGTGTTCCACTTTACAACGATTGACTTTCCTAGGCGATAAATATCCGTATTCTTCAGCAAATGTTAGAATTAATCCAATTTAAATATTTTCTTTTAATTACATTTTGAAGGATATTTTCACAAAACGACAATCGGTGGATATAGGAACACAACATATCATTTGTCCCAACTCACATGTAGTGCAACATTCGGAAAATAATATCATATTACCTATTTTTTTAAATATTCGGCCTAGACAAATATTGGGCTCTCCGGAAATTCAATATATTCGTTTATTGTACATAAACAGATCGCCTCCACTGTTAACAACCACATTGTTTAACAAAACGAACAATAATAGTAATATATATATATATATTACTATATCATCATCATCATGCAGTCGGTCGCGATGCGACAAAGACTGCTTTCATTACTTGACTGTCACTCTCCATTTGACATTTCATGAAAGCTGCCTGCAAAAGTGTTGAAGTGATGTTAGCTTTTGCAAGTTACCAGCGGCACTCTCTCAGGGAGCAAATAAAGGTCTCACACCGGCAAGAACATGTAACGACAAGCGCAAAACTATTTGTCCCTACAGTGGCTGGTCGGGAGATGTTGGAAATTCCATACATCAACTGCCCTTAATGCTGCCACAGTGACATGGTTTTCTGTTTAGGGTTTGCTCCCTTAGCCTTCAGTTCTGTCAAGAACCTGTACCAAAAGGCAGTGGTTTACAACTCTGCAGGGCAGGGGCATCAAACTCCCTGAAGTATTGCTATACCTGCAAACTCCCTGAGGTATTGCAATACCTGCATTAATATATATATATATATATAGTAATGGAGGTATAAATACATACGTACAGTATGCTTCAAGATCACTCTTCGAGGTCAGTTATATCTGTAGACCTACTCCGTGAACTCCCTTGTGAGAATTTCCACCCAGTTGCCAATCATCTTGGTTCAGTAAGTTAGAGAACATACAAGCAAATTGTATTGCACAGCTAGACTATAGTTCCATAGCGAATAGATAAATAATCCACCACTTGTATATTAAAACGGAAATACGTGAATATACTCACACATATACGCATTCGCGATCCTCATGTGTGTACAGTTAAGTCAAATGGGTTCAGCCTCCAACTTTGACCTGTTTGCAGTTACTTTGCTCACCCAGTTGGACCATTGCATTTGTCTATGTGGATGTAAAGTCATGTCTCTCAGTTACATGGTAATACTCTCTACCCATGCGTTTCATTTCAGTTAATTTGATTTCGAACCCGTCCCTAGTGGTTAAGGACTGGGTCGTAAAAGCCATATTATTTATTCAGTTCAATAGTTTATTTCCGACTCAGCATTATGGTAGTTACATAAATTGGTCCATAGTAGGTAGATATAAAATAAGTGTGCATAACATACAAGTAATAGTATGAATACTACCATACTAACCATTATCAAAATGTTGGTACACATACAGTATTTTGTACCTATGCCTCCATATGGCAGAGGTAAATCTGAGATCACTCTCTCCTATTTTCACAAGTCCCTGTATTATGTCATTTTCTGACTTGTCAAGTCTAGTAATAAATTTGAATATTAGATTTCTGATAACAGCCTGGAAGGCTAGAATATCAATATTGGCAAATGGCTGACTAGCACTGTGATACCTAGGTAGACGGAGTAATAACCTCATAATTCAAAACCAGACACAGGATTTCAATTTTTGGCGCCAATAATTTATTAATCAAATTTAATAAATTTCACGCTAGCCATTATTCTAGCTCACATCAATTTTTTTAAGCTTGGTCAATCAGTACAGATGCCCGGATAGCTTGTTAAACTAATCTAGCTTCTGTACTAGTACAATCCAGAAGTGACTGTTAAGCCTTGCTATTCAATTTACTTATATGCAGATATGATATCTAAATCTACTCTAATCAATATAAATATTCTGTATTATATATATAATTGAGACATTTCTTGAATCGATGACAGAAGATATCTGCTAGGGGTAGATCAAGGTCATACAGGGAAGCACATCAGCACATCTCACTCACTACAATTTATACTATCAGACATTCTTGCTTTTTTTATTTGGACCATCTACTCTCAGCGAAATTGGGACAGGAGGGTAGATGGTCCTTTGCTCACGAGTTGTTTATTTACATAATTAAATATGCTATTAGATTTCCATTGTCCTAGTAGTCTTATGCAGTTTAGAGACACTCCTATGCGAGCATATTCTTGTGCAGCTCCACGCCTTAGACTGTGTGTTGTTACCATTGGCCACCAGGGAAACTTGGCTCCTTCAGTATTAGCCGAATGCACTTGATGAATTTCTGGCTTGTCAACGGGTCCCCGTTCGCTAGTGCAAATGCTGGGGCGCCCTTTTGCAGGCCTGTCAGACGGCAGTAGTCAGTCCAGGCCCGGACGGGACAGAAGAGTGAATGAGGTATTTTTGGCAGTCTGACGTGGTAGCTGTCCTTTGGTTCGCATACCGTGTTTGTGCTACGGATGTGCACCAGGATGTATGACTTGTGTGCCTCGATGTCTTCAAACATCAGCGTATGACTGCCATCACCCAGCATCTCAGAGTAAAACAAGTTAGATTGTCTTAATAGACACGCATAACCAATTAATAATGCAGCAATGAATACAAGTCCATATCTTCCGATTTTTCTACATTTTAATATTATCAGTTTCACATGTTTTATTTTAAATGGGTTCGCTCTATTTACTGTACTATACTTAAGCTTACACCACCCCACCCCCCGTTTAAGCACTGACACTGCATAGCTATCGAATACATCCCAGCTACCCCTTAAGGCCCTGTCACATTACGGCGTATGGCGGGAGCGTATGGCAGCGTAGCGGCTTACGTCATATACGTCGCCATACGCCGCATACGCCGCCAGTGCCGCAACACGCCGGCGTATGTGAAGCCTATGATGCATACGCCGCCATACGCTTTCATAAATCCGTCCGTCCAAATTTTTTGTGCATGCTAAAAAAAACGCGACCTATGAGGGCGTATGGCCCATACTGTCAAAAAATGTCACAGCACGCTCCCATACGCTCCCATACGCTACGCATACGCTCTTCATACGCTCCTCATACGCTCAAACACACCCGAAAGTGGCACCCGATGGCGTATGTAGGTTTTCAATACGCTCCCGCCATACGCCGTAATGTGACAGCCCCTTTACCAACTTCACCCAAGACTTTGCCCCACACAGGTAATTTTTAATGGCCCCTTCTGTCTTCAACTTATTATTCAAATATAAAATGTATACCATTACCGTTTTTAATTTAGGGTTTTTGGGGTCAACCTTAATATTTTTGCAAAATGTTAAGTGTTCCTCAAAATGCACCCTCTTATTCCTCCACATTCCTTGTGATAGTCCTGCCTTGAAAAATATGCTCAGCCTATTAACTACAGCATACCCATGATCTGCGAGGGAATAAGGCCAAGAGATTTTTTTTTTTTTTTTTTTTTTTTTATTGAGGCTGTATTTATACTGTCCATAGCATATAAGCCTGGGTATTCAGGCTTGTTTTCAATGCTGGCCAGCTGTAGTGTTGGTGTTGTCTTATCACACAGTAGCTGCTGATAAGGTATTTGATTGCCTGTATTTCAGTAGCAGATAGATAGTTGGTTGGTCTGGTTAGTACTATAGTAGTCTATGTTAATTTTTTTGGATTTTCTTGGCATATATGTGCTTTATTTTTTCTACTCTTATTTCTAGACTAGCCTACTCCTATTTACATATCATAGGCTTGTACGCAGCTGTGAGGTGTGTTATCTGGGTGCTTTTGGTATGGTTACCTTCCATTGGGCGTCTCGCTGGTGGGCCGTGACATGTATCACCTGCCCTTTTGCGGTGCAGCTTAGTTGGGGGTTCCTAGCCTTATTTTGCACAGATATTTTTTGTATGTTTTTAGGTCAGGAATTTGTCGTTCCTTTACTGTTTGGGCATTCCACACCTTGGCAGCCATTTCTAGCGTGCTTCTCTCGTGAGCTTTTATTTGGCTTCTGGTCTGCTTTAGTAGTGGCGCATTATTTGCTCTAGTTGCCCTTTGTGGTTTTGTTAGGAGTTTATTGTCTTGACTATAGCTGTATGCTAATGTTTTCAGATGAATTATTCTCCTATTTTCTAGCAATTTTACTTTGGTTCTTTTGTGTATGTCATAGGTGGGGTGCAGCTTGTCTACTCTGAGGCAGATTTTCAGGGCTCTGTTCTGTAGTGTTTGCAGTTTTTTTAGAAGTTCTTTCTTTGCACCCATGTAGTTTACATCTCCATAGTCAAAATAGGGTAGCACCATGCCCTTGAAGATTTTTATTGACATTTCTTGTGTCATGTAGTCTCTTAGCTTTGCAAATAGCCACAGTTTGTGGTTTACCTTTTGGACAATTTTGTTTATACATAGGTTGTAGTTTAGTTGGCTGTCCAACTCAAGGCCTAGGTATTTGTAATGGTCTACATTTTCTAGTGTTTGGCTTCCTAGCTTACAGTGTAGTTTTCTTTCTGGCATTTGTTTATGCGAGAAGAGAACTGTTTTTGACTTGCTTGTGTTGATGGTTATTTTGTTGGACTCACACCACTCATCCAGTTTTAGTAGGAGCTTGTTTAGTTTAGTTATTACCTCCTCTTCTGTGGTGCCGTTTGCATATATGACTGTGTCATCTGCATATAGTTGGAGGCATTCGGTTTGTAACCATTTTTCAAGATCGTTTATGTAGATTATAAAGAGCAGTGGCCCTAGCACTGACCCTTGGGGTACACCACATGTGACAGGTTGGTTGTCTGATAGTGTATTGTTTATTTTTGTTCTCTGTTGCCTGTCTTTCAGGTAGCATTTTATCCAGTCCATAGTGTTGGATTTTATGCTCATGGATTCTAGTTTTTCCAGTAGTATGTTATGGTCTACTGTATCGAATGCTTACCTCCTGTGCCAGGTCGAGCATGCCGGGTAGAGTGTATGCCATGGGGGCGCCTTGGTACTGCGCCCTCCTTATGCCCGCGTTCACACTAGCCTTGCCGGGGTACGAGAGGTCGACCAAAATAAATTAGAGCGAGCAGAAAGTTACAAGTACATATCAAACACATTGTTGTCTTGACAAGCATTTACTTTAGTTAAACGTCTCTCATTACAGAGGTCTATCGCTAACCGTTTTGCAGACTTATCGAAAAACAACCTACTAAGTGCATCCGCCAACACAAGATCTGCCCCTGCCTTGTGTACAATCTGGACCTCACAGCATCTAAATGCCGCAAACTTCCAGATCTGTCTAGCACAAGCACACAGGACAGGGTCTTTCCCTGCACCAGTCGATAACACCTTTTGCGAAGCTTCATTATCAGTGTTAATGATAATCACGAATTGGTCAGGATTGGGGGGGAACAACACATTAAGGGCGACTACCAAATTAATTGCACCGCTATTACACCACTCATAGCGTACAACACGCACGACCACCACGCAGA
>CM059189.1:13986435-14024113 GCA_030323885.1 Branchipolynoe longqiensis | reverse complement strand
ATGTGCAGAAGCGATGTGTCCCTCGCAAACTGGTGTCCCTCGGAATCCGCAACACCGGTGTGGCCGTCTCAGCTGCCACAAGGCTGATATGCCAAATGTCGCTTCTGCGCATGCGTCAAAACTGGGCCAGTCTCAAAGGCCGTAATTTCTGTTTTTAATACTTTCAGCGTAAATTGCTCTTAGGTTACATTAAATACTTCAGATCTTCCTCTTCAATCGCGCATTAAGATATTTTTAATCGATCCAATGAAAGCTTTTAAACTTATTTTACAAAAATAAATGCCCCACATAGACATAGCATTGCCGTATTTTACCACCCGCGAAGGGTAAACACTGCAGCAATGCTATGTCTATGCAGAGCATTTATTTTAGCAAAATTAATTTAAAAGCTTTCACTGAGTCGATTAAAAATATATTAATGCGCAATTGAAGAGGAAGATCTGAAGTATTTAATTTAACTTAAGGGTAATTTTCTCTGAAAGTATTAAAAACAGAGATAATAGTGAAAGTTGGGCATGGCAAATCAGCCTTGAGGCAGCTGAGACGGCCACACCGGCCGTGTGCGGGCAGCTGCGCCCGGGTGGTGTCAAGCTCGGGACCGGCGACGATAGTGTCCAAGATGGTTGCCAAGCAAAGGCGCCTTTTATTTTCTTGTCTTTTAAGAAGTGGTATTAGTATCGCCACATATCAGCCACGCAAACATTACACCCGTTGATACCAGCGAAAGGTCTCACCCATGCCTGGAATGGAAGTATGTGTCACTGTTAGCTGAAGTCTTTTCAAAGTTGGGATATTATCTATCATGATTAAATGTTAATTAATAATAATGTCCAATTATTTGGAGTGCGTTTACAGGGCAATGCTATGGGTGCTCTGCGGGAGCGGGTGGGGCATTTACACAATTACAGCCAGCAATGCCCTGTTGATGATTCATTTGCATGTACGTCATAAAACCACGTGAGCTTTATTTACACGCCATTTTGTAAATCAACCATGACCAAAATGGGCAGGATATACAGGCGTGAAGATCAATCTTTGGACAGTTAAGCCTTATATATAAATGTAGAAATACGATACTGGTGAGCAGAAGTGACATTCATGACATGGACACCAAATGTCAAAACCCACTGAAAATGTCACAATAATTCACATTTACTTCAAGAAAATACATATAATTATTTATGACATAGACATATCCTTAACACAAATATATCGAAAACAAGTTAAATATGATTTATGTTCGTCCAATTGACAGTTTATGGTAACATGTGTCACAAAACGACACTAACAAAGTTTAAAAAAAGTTGTTAATCGCTTTATTTCGATAAAGCAACCGATGCTTAACATTTCCATTAGATTGTTATTGCCATGGATATTGTCATTGAATCTGAAGGAAAACAAGGTGATTTTTTATTCATTCGTGTTTTTGTGTGTACCTTTAAACGTTTTTCACTGTGATAGACACGATGGGTGACAAATGTTGCCACATTTTTAAGACACTAAAACTCAATAAGAAATTAATTTTCCTTGCAATTTGTGCGTGTGTGTGGGTAATTAGGTTCTAATATATGCCTCCTGCACCCATGATGACTCCTTTAGTGTATTTGATTTCGGAGAAATTGTCCACTTAATATTGTTGTGCAGAAATGCAGTGTTTTTGGTTGCCATTTTGATGGGGTTTTTAGAAGAAAAATGTCCATAACATTTAACAGTTTTTAAATAAACACTACCAAGTTGCATGAGGTAGGCCTCCTATCCCTAAACTATATGTTAGACAAAAGATAAAGACGGGATGGCCAAATGAGTTGAGCGTCTGTCTCCTGTTTTGGGAGATCAGGGTATCTGAACATATGGGTTCACGGGTTCGAACCCTGATCGAGTCAATGGCTTAAAAATGTATACTTGTCGCTTCCTAGCCAGGTGCTCGTCATTAATAGGATAGGACAAGGACTGGTTGGCTCAGTGTCAGGATAATGTGACTTGAGTGGGATATCAGGTCATGGTGCCAGGAACCTTGTCTCTATGGCCGTAATCGATTAACACGACCAGAGCGACTCAGGTCACCTGAGTCGTCAGAATTTCAAATCGAACACTGCGAGTAGAGTCGACAAATACACGTGCCATGTGCAAAACGATCTGACCCAAGTAACCCACCTCGTAGCTGGGGTTGGCTACGAGCAATGACGTCACATTTGAGCTGGTACCATCCTGCAGGATAACAGCTACCAGTACCAGTCATACATGTTTTTAAAAAAGAATAACTTAGATTAATGAAATGGAAATATAGATAAACTAGGCCATCATAAAATACTTTAAATCCTATTTTGCTGTAGTTTTATCGATTATTAAAAAAAAAAAAAAAGTGTCCACCCGAGCGCGGAGAAGCGTATTCGATTATTCGACCCGAGTCTGTAGGATGTGCGCATGCGCCAAAAAGTGGCTCGGGTGACCAGAGTCGATTAATCGATTACGCCACCGTGGGGCAGCACTATAAAAGTTGCCATAAGTGCACACTGTCACAAGTCAGTACCTGTCCTGATATGACCTTAGATGTTGCTAGGAAGTAAAACAACAACCAGACTTATGCATATTATATATATTACGTAGCCTTGTACCATCACGGAGGTCACACAGTAGAAAAATGTTCAGGGTATGAACCAAGTTTAATGACCCCATTAGACATACATGTATCTACTATGCCAATTTAACAAATCAAACTGGACGCGGTGGCTGAATGGGTAGAGTGCAGGACTCCCATTCGGGAGATCGGGAGTTCAATTCCTCGTCGAGATTGACTTACACAATTTATACTTGTCACTTCCTAGCCAGGCACTCGAGATTAATAGAATGGGGCTAGACTTGGTTGGCTCAGTGTCATGATAATGTGACTGAGTGGCATATCGGGTCATGGTGCTGGCAGCCTGATTTCTCTATGGGGCAGCACTATAAAGTCGAAATGAGATCACACTGCCAGTGTCACAAGTTGGTACTCGTGCTGATATGATCTTACTTAGATGTTGCTAGGACGTAAAACTGAATCAACCAAAATATATATTTTAATTAAGAAACGCTACTGTAAAAACAGTGTAATTAGTCGGTAGGCCCTGTTACTTTTAACATACCTCTGTCCGGGAGACTGCCGATTTTAAGTACCTTTCCCGATTAAATTTAAGCCCAATCTCCGGCTTTTAGGAAGGATCTTCTCAAGACAGCCAAATGTGATAACTGATATATATATATACACTCACAACGAGGACCATCCCAGCATTCTTAACTCTTAACATATGGAGAGTCTCAACTGATGAGCATGTGTCATGGATGTTGTTTGTTTTATTTATTTGGCAAGTGGTACATGAGATTATGCAGAATCATTCAGTTCTTTACAGCTTTTAATTTAATTCGTTCATGTTTTATGGTGCACTGACATTTTGGGACTGATACTCTTTTGCTACGTGTTGATAGAGGCACGTGCGCGAATGGCGGAACAACACATATAGTGAATTGTAAACATTGCTAGGGGCGAGGGTGGGGGAACTGCCAGATTGGACTCCATGTTACATGATGGTGGGAGTGCAGGGATGGAGCGTTGATTGTTAGGTAGTGATTCCTTTTTAGGGGTGAGGGTGGAAGTACCGGTTGTTGTCCTTCACCCCTATTACTCTTGTTTAATTACACCACTAGCTCTCAACTGTCGTTCTATATTTGTACTGACTAGATTTAGCACATTGCAGGCCCTGTACCGTCGCACTGTAACCGACTTCAGGTGGATCAATTAAGTGGAAATGAACAGCATTAGAGGACTGTAAATTTTACAATACTAATCGGTCCATATGGAGTTGGGAGAGGTTGAACATTACGAAGTTGTGTACACCTCACCTCACCACATGGTTTGCGCTTTTAATTTCCATATGGAATCAATTACTGAGGCATTCTTCAAGTGCTGGGTCTTGGTATATCCTGTTAAGCCACCGCTGGTTGGTTGTTGGAATTTTACCTCCTGGAAACATCTACAGTCATATGAGGACGGGTACTGACTTCTGACAGTGCGCACTCGTAGTGACATTATAGTGCTGTCCCACTGGCACCATGACCCGATATCCCACTCAGTCACATTATCTTGACACTGAGCTATCCTGTCTTTGACATATTCTAGTAATGCTGAGCGCTAGGCTATGAAGTGACAAGTGTTAATTTAAAAGTCATTTGACTCGACCGGGAACCGAATTCCCGACCTTCCGCACATGGGGCCCTCGCTCTACCGATTAGGCCACCACGCCCGGTTATACGATGAGTGGTATTGTAGATTACTGGCCGCCATGTAGAAGTTGTGGAATGTTAATCTAATAACTGGTTTGTTGTTGTTCTTTGTTATCCATTCTATATGCCCCCCTCTCACCCCATCCGCTCCCCCCCCCCTCCTCTCACCCCTCCTCTCTATCCCCCGGATGCCCCCTACTCATTCCGGTCACGCACGGCCAGACACAGCTGATGCCTGAGGGCACCATTCGAATTATATATGACTGACTGCATGGCCATGGTTTCCGCTAACAATATACGATGTGTTTGCAAACAGATGTCTGGGTCACAAGAAAGGTTTTATGTATAATAGTCTATGATTATGAATCTTTTAACTCATAGTTGTCCATAAAATACTTATCACAGATAGTGTAAATACATTTGAAAGACAGTTCTTCAATATGACTTTGGGACTTTTCATTAATAATTTAGATTGTTTCTTCACTATTTTTCTCAGGTCAAAAATCCTATGGCCTATTACTGATACATAAACTGTATGACAAGACCTAATTCAAGCTGTCCCTTCTCTGCCTAACATCACAGAATGAGCTTTTTTTAGCTCCAACACACTAGTTATGGATTGCTCTGCCCATGGCCATTACGCTGAGTAAGCCTATCCTATGGCTATTCTCAGTAGTTATATTTGCAGTGCAATTAATATTTCTAGGATTGTAATATTTAAAAAAAATATAGATATCCATCTAAATAATGCATCTTAAAGTTGCATAGTCTGATGAAATATCAAATTTTCAAAACCAAACCAATTATCTAGATTTGATTTTACATATCTAACTTAGATACTGATGCACTTATTAAGCATTTGTTTGTGCGTAGAAGGCAATACTGAGTCAATTTAACATAACCTGTTACTGCAGAAGTCTATGGTGTCAGAGTTTTGGCAAGCTTGCCAAAACTAATTTTCAATGTTTGCACTCAAATTATCTCAAATGTTTACCATTTAAAATAAAAGTAACTTTGAACCAATTTAAAGTAGATACTAGTGATCAATCTAATATATTTTTCTCAGAAAAAATACAGAAATTCGAAACCATCGGACTATGCAACTTTAAATCAGGTGACACTAAGCAGCTAAGATGATATTTACGATCAGTCATTGACCATTATTCACTCAGAGGTTATAACTTGAAATTTGCTTCTTTTTCACTTATTTTTTTCTCTTTCTTTGTTAAATTGATTATACCATTTGAAAAATAACAGCATGGGTAAGAATAACCGGCCTGATGATCAAGTGTGTGTAAGGAGGGAGTGACAGCGGGTGGGGTCAGGGGGCGTATTGGTGGCGTATTGGTGGGGAAGGGACATACATAATGTACACTACACAAGTTGTCTGCTGGAAAGTAGTGGCTGACATTCTTTTTTTGTTGCCTACCACATACCAGCGCTAGGTGGAGGTAGGGAGATATATGGACCTTAGCATAGGGAGATATATGGACCTTAGCATTTGGCCTCAAAGGGTGGGAGTGGCCATGAATGTTGGTTGGTAGGGGAGGGGGCGGGGGCGTTTGTTGGAGAGGGAGTGGAGGCCCCCTAAGGCTTCTACGGCCGTCAATGCATCCTTTGTATGCTGTTCAACCGAATGACACTGTGTCTTTTAAAATGAATTAAATCTTTTGTTTTTATTTTTAATGTATTAGCTGTTTAAACAGATTGTGGTATAGCAATGTATTATTTATTTATTCATTTATTTATTTATTTATTTATTTATTGTATATCATACTATTGTTTCTGTTCATAGTATTAGTAGGATCATGATTGTGTACTAACGGGTATTGTCGGGGGATGCTACAAACAACGGGAACGTCGTCCCTATAGCGGCACTCGAACCTACAGTTCTGCTATTCTGGGGAGTGTGGTAGTTGCATAATCCGATAAAAGTGTAAGCTTTTCAAAACCAAAATAATCCTTTAGATTTGATCTGTGGTATCCAACTTACATACCGGTGCACTTATTAAACATGTATGCTACATAGAAGGAATACTGAGTCTATTTAATAGAACTTAGCCCATAAGATCTAGCTTTCGGTGTCCATTCCAAAATTAATTTAGTTTTCACTTAAAATATTTCCGACATTTAACCCTTTGAAATAAGTTAATTCAAACAAACGTAAAGTAAATTGTATTGGTCACCTTATTTTTATCCAAGAATATTGTAGAAAGCCGAAACGATCGAATTATGCAATCTTAAACCGCCAGCCGATATTTCCCGCCCCCCCCCCCCTCCCCTGATGCAATCACCCGACCCACGCTTACTTGTCTATGTGGCTCCTTGCCTGTAATGTCACTGGCGACTATTACAGGTATCTTTTATAATATTATTCTGGGAAAGTTCTAGAAGGTATTGGTAGAGCTGCCTGGAATGCACCCAGGTCTGTTCTAATGGTGGTGCATTGGTCAGTTTGGGGGCTATATGAGACTGTCTCAAAAGGTGCTAAGCAATATGGGACAAAACTTTGCTCATGCATTTGCTCAGGATACACTGATTTGTTTTTTTACATGGTGTTTCATAATCCCAATAGAATACATATTGATTTGAAGCAAATGTCCTTGTGTTTTCAGTGTAACCATTTCTGTACTGTTTTGTGTCAATCGTTACAATGGACAACAAAAAGAGTTATCACCTTTTGAGACAGGCTCATTATATAGCTACTGGCAGGGGTGCCAGCAACACTTGCTATCCGGGCCGCACTTCATCCACACCTCTTTTTCTCCTCTCCATGGCGGCCACTCCTCCTTGATTATGTCTGAAATGCTGGCCGGCTCCCCCTCATGGAACTCTTTTCACTTTCTACCTCTTACTATCTCCGTGTCTCTGGCTCGCCGACTGGTCACCACTGTGCAAGGAGACACGGCCCTTTAAATCAATTCTCCTCATTTCTCTTTCCTCTATTCTCCCAAGGTGTTGGAACTAAAGGAGGATTAGAGTAGTCACGTATCGCCCGGTTCTGAATGCACGAATAGTTCATGTTATGAACAGAGTTCATGTGTCCTCAGCGGCTATAAAGTTAGATAGTACTTTTGATAGTTAGATGGTACATTTGCAAGTACCATTCTTTATAATATAAGGTTTAGCTTGACCATCTTTTCAGAACATAGGCCTATATAGCGGACGCGGTGGCAGAATCAGGAGAGCCCAACTTCCCGTGCGAAAGGTCGGGAGTTCGAGTCCAGGCCGAGTCAAACCAATGACTTACAAAATTAATACTTGTCACTACCTAGCCTGGTGCTCAATATTAATAAGATAGGACAAGGAC
Source organism: Branchipolynoe longqiensis (assembly GCA_030323885.1). NCBI lineage: Eukaryota > Metazoa > Annelida > Polychaeta > Phyllodocida > Polynoidae > Branchipolynoe > Branchipolynoe longqiensis. The sequence goes on along the minus strand of CM059189.1, from coordinate 14,016,546 downwards.
TGGTTTTCACAGTATCAGGATAATATGACTGAGTAGGCTATTGGGTTGTATATAGTGCTGGTGGCCCTGTCTTTCAGTGTAGCAGTACTATAAAGTCATCATGAATGTGCACTGTCAGAAGTCGGTAGCCACCATTATGCTACCTTAGGTGCCACTGGGATGTAAAGCTCAAACAAGCAATCCGATCTCGCCTAGGCGGTGCTGAGATCCCTCCGACAGATCAATATTGATGAGTCAGCACTACTCATCAGTCTGGCTGTCATCTGGTTACGCAGCTTTCAACGTTAGCGAGGGGACAAGTCGACTGCAGGGAAAAGCACATCACACATCAGGGAAACTGGGACGTTAAGGACATCTTTCATGGATCTTGATTGACTCTCTGAACGTTCCATTATAAATCATCTGTGTATTGAATTGTATTTTAAACAAACAAATGGCAATATTAAACAGCGTTAAAAACAGAATTTGCCCCCAATATATTTTCAGAACAAAATGCGAAAATAAATCTATAATTACAGTGCTGTCCCCCCCCCCCCTATAAATAATTTAAACTATGTCCGGTGTCCTCGTCTCCTGGCCTTTTTAACAGACTCGATGTACAACACGTACAACAATATCACAAACCTATTTCCATTGGATTTTCCGAATAGACTGCATCACCATTCCAGTGGTGCGGTGCACTGTGGGATGCATGGAAGAAAAACAAAGCCGTGAGAAGCACATGGCACATGCTAATACACTGGGTGCAGCTATGAAATGTGCTAGTTTCAGCTCATCTCAGGTCTTGTTAGGTACATAGAATACCAACTAAAATAATATATATAATAAATTAAATTTTATCCAGCATTGCATTTACATTAATATAATCAGCACATCTTATGCCATGTGCATTTAGATTTAGACAAATCTGGGCACTCAGACTAGTGTTAGAGCCATAGCCAGAGTCAGTTTTACTTATTTTATTCATTTTATATTTATATCCTATGGTTAATGACATATGTAGAACTAGAAAATTAGTAGGGTTAATCATATATTGGTTATATATTTCTCTGAAACAAGTGTCTGTTGACACATTTGGCATTTTAATATTTAGAACAATAATTAATAATAGTGATGTGGATATCAGCCTTAAAGTGACTGATTGTTTTGTGTGGAATTGTATGTTTCTTAGCTCAAAATGCTTAACTATGGCTAGTTTTGTCTTAGTTATATTCATCAGATAATTATATTGCATTTGTGCATACATGTTTATGCCAAATTGTTATGTATTTCTATTAATTTTGAATAAAATGGAAGTTTTGCCCTAGATGTATCAGCAAACTCAATGGCTGTATGCCTTTGCTTTGCTGCCAGTGCCATTTTCAGCGCATGCGTTGTCGGAACGGTGATCTCGTCTATAATCTTGGTAAAGAAGACAATATATATATATTTTACCTCGGTATACCGCCTCTGGCTAGCCGCAGGCTAGGGAGAAGGAAGCACATCCGGGTCCAGCAATTAGCATAAGTGACTCACAACGGGAGGACGTTTGTGAGTTGCTCCAACAGGATTTATCTACTAAGACTACTTATTCACAAAGTAAGTAATGGAAACTTAGTTTAAATGGTTTATGATGCATTATAGCATCACATTATGAAAGTTCAGAACTTTCTCAGGTCCCTTTTGGACTTTGTACGTGTTTTTTACTTGAGGATAGAACACTGGGTGCCGCGGGCACGAACAAAACCGATAGTCCTTTGTTCTATCGACACCTGTTTTTGAGACAGGGAGAAATGGTAACCCGAGTTGCTCATTTCCTAAGAAAATTCTCCCGGATCCTAATAGAGGATGTTGTTGGGGATGCTTCTGGGTGTTTTTTATAGACACCCCAGACCGGTTTTAAGGCGAACCTCCGAGTTTCGTAATATTTTCTCCAACTTGCTGGCGTCGTAGCCGCGGGTGGGAGAAGTGTACGGAACAGAGAGAGTGGGCGATCTAAGGATCGACTCCCCCCGTTTGGTTGGTTTCGTTACCATGCACCTACGGCAAACTTTAGCTTCACGCCTGTACTGAAACGTTGTAATACACGTAACTCTGTACCTGTTACCTCAACCCAGTTTACTGGTTTACACTTTGTGTAGTTGAGATGATTCCGGTTTAAGTAACTCCTTTTGTCGTTACAGAAACCGATGGCCACTCGGCGGAATAAGCCGCCCGCGGCAGCCATGGGCATTGCCCCTCCGGATTACGATTCGTAACCAGCTGCTACGGCTCCGCCGTCCCCACAGCCCGGGGCCCAGACGTCCGACCGGGACAGTGACCAGCCACCTCAACCCAAAGATTGGGAGGCAAAGATGGCAACAATGATCGAGGAAAAGATACGCCAATTCCAGGCTCTTTCCTTTGCGGGCCCTTCCCAAATCCCTGATGAGGATTGGGAAGATTTTTCCGACGACGAGGAAGATACGCTTTCGGCCACTGAGGTTACGAAACCGAAAGCGCGCAGCAAGAAACGCCGCACAGTGAGCAGCTCGGGTGATGAGTTCACCAAGGAGGCTAACGCTAAACGATCTAAGAAATCGAAGAAAAAGAAAAAGAAAGACTCATCCTCTGACTCATCAGAGGACTCCTCATCCACAGAGTCGGATTCCGATACGGAACGCGCTGGGGTTTACGCCAAAATCGGCGCTAAGGTCGGTAAGAAAATTATAAAAAAGAAGGCAAAGAAGGTTCGTACTACAACCATGATGAGGAAAACGGTAAATGGCCACTTTACCACCTTCAAACCAGCTGAGGACATTGGTCGTAATGCGAAGCATTACGGTTGATGCGAGGAGAGGAAGAGACCCTCCCCCCGCCCCGCGCTGTCTCGCTGCTTTCTCACCTCGGCAGACGGCGCGGCGCGCCGCCCCCTCCCCCGCCCTCCGCGTCGCGCGGCGCTCACGCCTCGCCCGACGCCGCTGCTCGCCACCTGTCGCCCTCCCCCGGGCCGGCAGCTTTCACACTCACCTGCTGTCGCCCCTCCCTCTCCCCTTATAAGGCCGCCCCCTGGCCTCCCTCAGGCACTCGCCCTCCTGCCGCCTCCCAGATCTCTCCTTTCTTCAACTTTGGCTCACCTCGGACCTATACACTATGCCAGGAAAGGGAAAAGGACGGAAGGGCGCCCGGGCAGCCGCCCACGGCACCCCGGGACCGGCTACAACCCCGAGGCGGGACGAGTCACCCCCATCCGCCCCGGCGACCCTTTCCTCACCGGGCACCTCACGCCGCGCCTCGGGCATCGACGCCATCCTGGAGGAACTACAGCGCATCCGGCTGGAACAACGCCAGTCGACCGCGGACCTCCACGCAAGGATCGACGACTTACAGAACGGGGAGGCGCGGCCCATCCCCAAGGCGCCCTCCCCCGCGCCCGGACACCGGGCCGCCCCGGCCCCCACACCTCGGGCGCGCGCCTCGGTGGGTCCCAGGCCGCCGCCGCCTGCAGCCCTGCCAGGAGCCGCCCATCCACAGTATGAGCGTTATCAGCACATCGGCGGCCATGCTCCTCTGCCGACATCCCCGGCCTACCACCAGGAGCCGGCACAGCACACCCCGGTATCCGCAGCCGACGCCGTCCGGGAGATCCTGGCCTCCGCCGAGGCGCGCCACTCAGTGAGGCGGCAAGGTATTCCGGCTGATTATGTGTTCCCCTCCGACCTTGGGCAGATAGGGGCGGAGAGGAAGTCGGTGAAGAGGGGGGAAGCGACGAAGGATGAGTATAACCTCGCCCTTCTGACCCTCATCAACCACCCCGACTTCCCCGCCCACTCCGCCCCCGGACTACACCACCACATCCTCACTGTCCTCCAGGATCACCTCGTCTACCCGTGGGCGACCGTCCGCCATTATTCCGAGACGGTGTTTACTTGGATCGCGGACGGCCGACTCCCCCACGGGTGGCACGACCCAGTGGCCCTGAACCTCCTTAGGGTAGAATGCATAGCGATGCCACCCCAGCAGACAACCGCCACCGCACCCCGCCCACTCGACCCTCCACACCGAGCCCCACACTCCACCCGAGTCCAAGTCGACGCCCGAGTCGCCTACGACAGGCTCACTCACGGGGCTCCCTGCCCGGCCTGGAACCGGGACCCCGCCTCGTGCGATCGGGCTTCCGTCGGGGAGGCCCACGGCGAGGCGAAGGACAGGCGCCGTCACGCATGCGCCTACTGCGCAAACGTGAGGCGCGTACTCACTATGCACTCCGAGGCCGACTGCATCACAAAGCAAGCCCGTGAGCGCCAGACCCCCGCCACCTCGGCGGATTTTTGATCCGCTGGCCTCCCCCCGGCCGGCCCGGGGGGACCCCTCCGGCGCCTCACCCTCACCACTGCCGACAGCCCCGCAAGCCCCGCCGACAACCTCCCAGCGACCATCGACCGCAGCGCCGCCAAGTCCCAGCCGAGGATCATCACCTCGGGCATCACACCTCGGACCGCATCCCAGCCCAGCCTCAGGAGGAACCCTCTGCCACCGATCCTCACGACACCGCCTTCAACACCGCCGCCCAGACCCCGACCACCACCCCATCCAACCCCGAGGACTTCGCTGCCTCCCTGCTCGACCCTCGTCGGACCTCCTCACCGGATCCCGCCAAGGAGCGGGCCTCCCCCTTTTTGGCCGCCCGCTCCCTGTCGACGCAGGCCCGGGACACTCCCCGCCCCCAGAGGGAGCCTGACCCCCGACACGGCCCACCTGCACCGCCTCGGGCGCGCCGCCAGCCCTCCCCGCCCAGACCTTCACCTCCGGACCCCCGCCTCGGGCGCCCCGGCCCCCCGCCTCAGGCGCGCCTCGAGCCCTCCCCTACTTTTGGTGGAGGGCTCCTCGGCACCCCCTCACTCCACTGACATTTGAACTCTGTTCCTATATTTTGACATTTGAACTCTGTTCCTATATTTACTCCGCTCTTCATTTATTTTATCCTTCATTATTTACTTCTTTCCTCGTTTACCCTGTTTACCCTGTATGCCCTGTATGCTTTCTGAGGCGAAAATAAAAACCTTTTATTTCCATCCCCGCCTCCTCTCTTCCTTTTCGCGCATCGGTCGTAATGCGAAGCATTACGTTTGATGCAAGGAGAGGAAGAGACCCCCGCCCCGCGCTGTCGCGCTACTTTCTCACCTCGGCAGACGGCGCGGCGCGCCGCCCCCTCCCCCGCGTCGCGCGGCGCTCACGCTTCGCCCGACGCCGCTGCTCGCCACCTGTCGCCCTCCCCCCGGGCCGGCAGCTTTCACACTCACCTGCTGTCGCCCCTCCCTCTCCCCTTATAAGGCCGCCCCCCGGCCTCCCTCAGGCACTCGCCCTCCTGCCGCCTCCCAGATCTCTCCTTTCTTCACCACCCACCCACCCTACACTCCTACCACCTTCCCCTCCTCCGGTAGGGGGTTCCTCGGCACCCCCTCACTCCACTGACATTTGAACTCCGTTCCTATATTTTGACATTTGAACTCTGTTCCTATATTTACTCCTCTTCATTTATTTTTTCCTTCATTATTTACTTCTTTCCTCGTTTACCCTGTTTACCCTATGCCCTGTATGCTTTCTGAGGCGAAAATAAAAACCCTTTATTTCCACCCCCGCCTCCTCTCTTCCTTTTCGCGCATCAACAAATTGACCGAACAGATCTCCGGGATCAAAGGTATCCCCGCTTCGGTCTGTAAGGAGATGGATGCTGGCTGGCATCCATCTGTCAGACAAACGTCGCCGCTATGAAACTGCCCTATGTTTAATCCATAAGGCAGTTTTGGGGTCCTTGAGTTCCATTATCCCGGTCGCTAACCGCATGCAAACCGAGAATAAATTCTCGTCCTTGGCTCGTGTAATGGACATGGGCATTGCATTGCTCGCTGCAGCGAGTAACTACATGACACATCGCAGGTTCGAAAACGTGTTCAAATCCGTCACTACAGACGCTGGCAAAGAAGTTGCCCGGTCAAAGAAAATGACGGATAATGACGGCAAGGAATACACAGTGTATTCGGGACCTACCCCCATCAAAGGGAAACCTCTGGACAAGTCCAAAATGTTCGGGGGTCAGCTCGCCTACCTTAGCAAGCAAGTAGAAGTGGACAATAAGAGTGCCAAGAACACCGAACTAAAGGGCCGTAAATTCCAAAACCCCTCGGTTTCAGGCGAAGCCGGACGGATTTTCGCTTCCGACGAGGAGGAAGGCCGTTCAGGGGCGGACCATCCTTCGGATACAGCCAGAGGGGAAGAGGTCGAGGCGACAGACAACCCTCAAACTGGAATGACAACCGCGGTTACAGAAGGGATTTTGTTCCCAAACCACAGTTCCCCAAACCAGGGAACAAGTAGAAAACGCCACACAAACATTTCCTGGCCCTGAAATGGTCACAGAGGAAACACAAACTGACGTAAGCAAGTTTCAAGCTGGCAACATTGCTAATTATTTACATCAATGGCAACAATTAACCACAAACCCAGAGGTTCTTAGTATTATTTAAGGCATTAAAATTCCTTTCACAGAATTACCTGTCCAGAAAAGAGCACCTTTTCCATATAAATTCAATTCGGAAGAAAGATTTAAACTGAATGAACAGGTAATGATTTTTGAAGCCAAAGGCATTATCAAAAGAGTAAAACATACTAAAGGTGAATTCATTTCAAATATTGTCTCCACTCCTAAACCCTATGGGACCATAAGAATGATCTTAGATTTAACTAAATTAAATGAAATCATTGAATACCAACATTTCAAAATGTTTTCCTTAGAAACAGCTCGCGATTTGATTACCCCAGAGTGTTGGCTAGCGAGTGTAGATTTAAGAGATGCGTACTATACCATACCTATTCAGGACGTAGATCGCAAATATTTAAGATTTGTCTGGAATGGGCAGCTTTTTGAATTTAACTTCCTACCAAATGGTTTGGCGTGTGCACCGCGCCTTTTTACTAAGTTGTTGAAACCAGTTTTTTCAAAAATGGCAAAACTTGGTCATTGTATGTTTCCATACATTGATGATTCTTTCATTATGGGACAATCTTTCGAACAATGCGAGCTCGCCGTTCAAGATTTATGTCAACTGTTCTCAAACTTGGGTTTCTTCATACATGATAAGAAATCCGTTTTTTCTCCTACTAAGGAGCTTAAGTGTCTAGGTTTCATTTTAAACACAACGGCTATGACCGTGTCACTTACACAACAAAAGAAAGATAAGTTTCGGGATACAGCGATACAGCTGTTAGACACTTCTAGGCCAAAGATAAGAGAGGTCGCAGTGTTAATCGGTATAATGATTTCGTACAGCCCTGCTATTTTATATGGCGGCGCACACGTTAAGTCCCTGGAAATTGATAAAAATCTAGCTTTGGGCCGAGCAAAGGGTAATTTTGAAAAGAAAATGTTTATTTCTGAGAACGGACTAGCCGACATTTCTTGGTGGCTAAGTCACTTTGATAAGTCTCCCAATCAACTGACGCGTCACTGCAAGGTTGGGGGGCACATCGCAATGATGTAGCAACAGGAGGAAGATGGCTAGAATCTGAAATTTCCGATCATATTAATGTTTTAGAATTAAGAGCCATTTACTTAGGTTTAACAAGCCTTGTTAAAATACCGAAACATAATGTACGTATCCTTACGGATAACACCACGGCGATGGCTTATGTCAGAAATATGGGAGGTACAAAATCAATACAGTGTAACGAAATGGCACTACTCATTTGGAATTGGGCTCAAAAGTTTGAGGTTTGGTTAACAATAACACACATACCCGGTACGCAGAATTTTCTTGCAGACAAGATGAGTCGCCATTTCCATGACCACTTAGAGTGGTCACTAAACCGATCAATTTTCAAAGAAATCTGTAACACATGGCGCTTGCCGGATATAGATTTATTTGCTTCACGTAATAACTTTAAACTGGACAAATATGTTTTGTGGCACCCCGAACCAAATGCTTGGCACATAGATGCCTTCTCGCTAAATTGGCAAGATCATTTCTTTTACATTTTCCCCCATTTTACCATTATTAGCAAGGTCGCCAGAAAGATACAAATGGACAAAACACACGCCATCCTCATCGTCCCCGAATGGGACACTCAACCGTGGCTAGCCAGACTAGTCTCGACGGCCAAAAGCAGCCTACGCTTCCCAAGATACCGAGGAAACCTGAAACATCAGGGACCATTAGCGCGCCACGGAAACGTGTCGACGACTCCTTTGGTAGCATTCCTTTTTTAAATAAGTACTTGGAACAATTCGGCTTGGACAAGATAACACAACAACGGTTGGTATCTCACTCGTGGAGGAAAGGAACAGTGAAAATGTATACAACCTATTTAAAGAAATGGGGCATATATTGCTTACTTAAGAAAGTTAAGCCAATGAACCCGACAATATCCCAGGTAGGACGATTCCTACGTTTCTTAGAAGATGAAGGTTTAGGTTATGGCGCTATCAATGCAGCCAGATGTGCGCTGTCAATAAACCTACCTAGGATTAATGGAGAAACAATGGGTAAACACCATTTTATTTGCTGGATCGTACGATCAATTTATCAGAGGAACCCTGCCAAACCCAGATATAATAGGTTTTGGGATGTATCTCTTGTTTTTAAACTCTTCAAAGAATGGCCAGAGAATAAGTTCCTGGACGTTAAACTATTAGGATTCAAAGTAGCATTGCTTCTTCTGCTGGTTACAGGACACAGGGGCCAAACTATAGTCGCCCTGTCGCTCAATGGTCTTGAAATCGATAACAAGGAAGCAACGTTTGATTTAACAACTTTGTTGAAGTCAAATCGTTTAGGTGATCCCCTGTCGACAATCAGTGTCACTAGTTTCACAGAGGATCGAAAATTATGTGTAGTCTCCGCAATACGGACATATATATCCAAGACATTAAGAAACTCAAGGCAGCTTTTGGTGAGCTTTATTAAGCCACACAAGGGTATTTCGAGGGACACCCTCGCCAGATGGACCATGACTGTGTTGAAACTATCAGGAGTCAACACAACCAGATATACATCGCACTCTACACGTGGGGCGATGGTCGCTAAGGCCAGATTACTAGGCATCTCCGTGAAACGTATCCTGGCTCACGCAGGATGGAAAACCGCTAGATCGTTTGCAAAACATTATCACAAGCGACTAGAGAAGCCTCAACCTATCGCACAGAGGCTACTCACCAATTAAAAGACAAAGGTGAGACAAAGTCAACTTTTCGCTTTATTGTCATACCAATTGTACATCACATACATGAATAACACTTAGTAACAGAATAAATAACAAACAGGAATATCAGGATAAAAATGATATTACGTAAAGGTCTCCCTAGCCTGCGGCTAGCCAGAGGCGGTATACCGAGGTAAAATAGATTAGTTAGACGAATCTTACCTGGGTATAGATGATGGATAACTATTGTTTTACCGAGGTAGGAGCCTCGGATAGACGTGGGTGAGGGCCCACCCACCACGCCCTTCCACGTCTATTCAATCACTTGTACCAAGATTATGTCAGATGACTTTAGTTTTTGTTTATTAGAATCATTTTTATCCTGAATTAGTAGGTAAAGATTACTGGACCCGGATGTGCTTCCTTCTCCCTCGCCCACGTCTATCCGAGGCTCCTACCTCGGTAAAACAATAGAGGCTCCTACCTCGGTAAAACAATAGTTATCCATCATCTATACCCAGGTAAGATTCGTCTAACTAATCTATATATATATATATATATATTATATTATACATTATCATAATATATATTATATATATATTATATTATATATATATATAGCATATATTATTATGTTTTATGTTTATATATATATATATGTTTATATATAATATATATATATATATATATATACATATATATATATATATATATATATATATATATATATATTATGATGCATTGGCTTATTTCTTAAAACTTGGAATACATTTAAAGATAATAGTGATTGTCAGAAAAAATCGTTTATCTTTTTTTAGTGCCACCCGATTTTCATGGGAGCATAACTAAATCAGTCAATCAGATACTAGTAAGATGGCCTTTAAAGCAGCATGCCACTCCTGCTGTTGATTATTTTAGGGCAGATTAATTAGCTGTTGTAGTTCATATACATGTAGATTCCACTTCTTATCGATAAGGTGATGGCAGGTAGTCGATGTAAATTCTGGACAGTTGAACCACACTACTTCACATTTATGTCTGAGTGCAGTGACGTCACCATTGTCCACCGAACCAGCATTGTGTCGCGTCGTGTTGACTCGTCGGTCAGAAATGGTAGTTGCTCACCTTACGCTGAATACAATGTCTTTGACAACAGTGACTCATTCACCATTTGTAAGCATAAGCTAAGATTCCTTATATGTGGTATGTGGCATGCGGCATGCGAATGTCGTATATGCGACGTAGATATATGCCAACCCCCAACATTTCCTCCAAATTTGTGAAGGAACAATATTGGTTTCTATGGCAAACGCAGGAGCATTCGCATTCGCATGGCACACTGATGGCTAGAGGGACCGATTCAGTTGCCGCATTCGCATTCGCATTCGGAGGCATGCAAGCACCCCTATTCACTTAGATGCTTTTAATTCGTCTTGCACATGGCACACTTATGGATAATACACACATATTCTGGTTTCAGTAATTATTTATAGCTCATGGAGATGTCATTGTTGCCCCCCCCCCCCCTTTATAATGATTGACTCAAGCTGTCAAATCCACCGTGATAATTCCTACTTATGCACAGCATCTAAGTTTAATCATGGAGAAATGTACGGGGATCACATGAGTAACCTGCCGTTGTGCTTAAACTATATTACTCCTTGATATGTATGCACTGTGCATACTGTGCATGCATACAGTGCATACTGTGTATGCGTAGAGTGCATACTGTGCATGCATACTGTGCATGCATAGAGTGCATACTGTGCATGCGTAGAGTGCATACTGTGCATGTGCACAGTGCATACTGTGCATGCATACATTTCATATTGTGCATGCACACTGGGCATGTGTACAGTGCATAATGTGCATGCATACAGTGCATAATGTGCATGCATATAGTGTCCACTGTGCATGCATACATTGTATACTGCGCATGCATACTGTGCATGCATACATTGCATACTGTGCGTGCATACTGTGCATGTGTACAGTGCATACTGTGCATACGTACAGTGCATACTGTGCATGCATACAGTATATATTGTGCATGCGTACAGTGCATACTGTGCATGTGTACAGTGTACACTGTGCATGTGTACAGTGCATACTTTGTGTGCGTACGGTGCATGCTGTGCGTGCGTATGATGCATACTGTGTAGGCATACGGTGCATAATGTGCATGCGTACGGTGCATAATGTGCATGTGTACGCTGCATAGTGTGCATGCGTATGGTGCATAGGGTGCATGCGTACGGTGCATAATGTGCAGTGCATAATGTGCATGTGTACGGTGCATAATGTGCATGTGTACGGTGCATAATGTGCATGCGTACGGTGCATAATGTGCATGCATACGGTGCATAATGTGCATGTGTATGGTGCATAATGTGCATGCATACGGTGCATAATGTGCATGTGTACGCTGCATAGTGTGCATGCGTACGGTGCATAGGGTGCATGCGTACGGTGCATAATGTGCATATGTACGGTGCATAATGTGCATGTGTACGGTGCATAATGTGCATGCGTACACTGCATAGGGTGCATGTGTACGGTGCATAATGTGCATGTGTACGGTGCATGGTGTGCATGTGTACGCTGCATTGTGTGCATGTGTACGCTACATAGTGTGCATGCGTACGGTGCATAATGTGCATGTGTACGCTGCATAGTGTGCATGCGTACGGTGCATAATGTGCATGTGCACGGTGCATAATGTGCATGCGTACGGTGCATAATGTGCATGTGTACGGTGCATAATGTGCATGCGTACGGTGCATAATGTGCATGTGTACGCTGCATAGTGTGCATGCGTACGGTGCATAGGGTGCATGTGTACGGTGCATAATGTGCATACGTGCATAATGTCATGTGTAGGTGTGTGGTCGGTGCATAATGTGCATGTGTACGCTGCATAGTGTGCATGCGTACGGTGCATAGGGTGCATGTGTATGGTGCATAATGTGCATGTGTACGGTACATAATGCGCATGTGTACGGTGCATAATGTGCATGTGTACGCTGCATAGTGTGCATGCGTACGGTGCATAGGGTACATGCGTACGGTGCATAATGTGCATGTGTACGGTGCATAGTGTGCATGTGTATGGTGCATAATGTGCATGCGTACGGTGCATAATGTGCATGCGTACGGTGCATAATGTGCATGTGTACGCTGCATAGTGTGCATGCGTACGGTGCATAGGGTGCATGCGTACGGTGCATAATGTGCATGCATACGGTGCATAATGTGCATGTGTACGGTGCATAATGTGCATGCGTACGGTGCATAATGTGCATGTGTACGCTGCATAGTGTGCATGCGTACGGTGCATAGGGTGCATGTGTACGGTGCATAATGTGCATGTGTACGGTGCATAATGTGCATGTGTACGGTGCATAATGTGCATGTGTACGCTGCATAGTGTGCATGCGTACGGTGCATAGGGTGCATGCGTACGGTGCATAATGTGCATGTGTACGGTGCATAGTGTGCATGTGTTGGGCATAATGTGCATGCGTACGGTGCATAATGTGCATGCGTACGGTGCATAATGTGCATGTGTACGCTGCATAGTGTGCATGCGTACGGTGCATAGGGTGCATGTGTACGGTGCATAATGTGCATGGCGGTGCTATGCATGTTACGGCTAGTCATGCGTAGGGCTAGGTGCTGTTACGGTGCATTGTGCTTGTACGGTGCATAATGTGCATGCGTACGGTGCCTAATGTGCATGCATACGGTGCATAATGTGCATGTGTACGCTGCATAGTGTGCATGTGTACGGTGCATAATGTGCATGTGTATGGTGCATAATGTGCATGTGTACGGTGCATAATGTGCATGTGTACGGTGCATAATGTGCATGTGTACGGTGCATAATGTGCATGCATACGGTGCATAATGTGCATGTGTACGGTGCATAATGTGCATGTGTATGGTGCATAATGTGCATGTGTACGGTGCATAATGTGCATGTGTATGGTGCATAATGTGCGTGCGTACGGTGCATAATGTGCATGCATACGGTGCATGTGTACGGTGCATAATGTGCATGCATACGGTGCATAATGTGCATGCATATGGCACATAATGTGCATGTGTACGGTGCATAATGTGCATGCATATGGCACATAATGTGCATGTGTACGGTGCATAATGTGCATGCATATGGCACATAATGTGCATGCATATGGCACATAATGTGCATGCATATGGCACATAATGTGCATGCGTATGGCGCATAATGTGCATGTGTACGGTGCGTACTGTGCGTGCATGTACAGTGAATACGATGCATACAGTGCATGCTCTACATAAAGCACACACAATGTGTGTATTTTTTTTATCAAATGATTCCTCCCTTACTGGCTGGCAACTTCCCATGGAACTGCTAGTCACTGCTGTTCACCGATGTGTCTTAAGCCGTTTTCACACGGGGAATGTAAATCGATTCGTAGAAAGCGACTTTCCTAGTTCGACGCACATTTCGCGTGTGAACGGGCGTGTGAGTCGAATTAGGGCTGAATCGATTTCTGTGATCCCGATACTGTAAACCACTTGTGGAGGTCGATTACGTGAGTCGATTTCTGTGAATCGATTTATTTTGCCCGTGTGGACGCACTGAGGCGGATTAAGCACCTCACACTCATGCGCAGTCGACACCTTAGTTTGTTGACTTTCCGGTCGATCAAAAGCGCATATTATATAATTTGGTCTATGAACCTGCTAGAGGTGCACAGATATTTTTTTCATCATTTATTTTTAGGGTTGGTTTTCACTGCCAGCAGAAGTTTTGACCGTTCCAAACCAATACGATTCAGTACATACATATCTAGGTCAAACCCACTCTCTCGTGGTGACGTCGCCTAACCGAAAACTGGCGCTGGTCAGACTGGACTTGCTCATGCGCAGATATCGATTTCCGGCCCAAGTACTGCCCATGTGAACGGGCCGATAATTCGACTCCTAGTATTCGCCTTGGCTGAATCGCTTTACTTTTTCCCCGTGTGAACACGGCTTATGTATATGAGTCAGGGCAGGGCATAGTAGTGGTCCTGTCCACCCAGCTCATGTATTACATTAGTCACGGTGCACTGTCTGGGTGTCTGCCCTCTGACGTCACCAACATCGTCTGATCCCAGAGGCAGCGCCATCTAGCTATGGGCGTCTCATAGTGTGGTATCTGGGGTCCTGATTATAGGATAGTGAACATGAAACCGATTAGAAGTGGTGCTGGTGGTGCTGGGGGGGGGGGGCGGGTGGTCGTCTACTCATACCCCCACACGACCACCAATCTCCTTACAACCACCATCTGTACGTCTACGCTATCACCCCTTTCGTTCTGTAAGAGAGGTGGTCGAATTGGATGTCGGTGTCTCTGTGTGGTCTGTGTGTGTCTGTGTGTGTGTGTGGTGTGTGCGGAGTTGGATGGTATTGGAGGGTGAGAATCGAGGATGTGGGAAGGGGTTGGAGCAGTCCATGGTTCCAGCAGATCAATACCAAAACTGGGTCAGAGTTTCAGTCTCTAGAGACATGGCCTTAGCGCTGCTACGGTCTAGACTAGTCCAGACCATCTCCACTATGACCGGACGCAGTGGCTGAATCGGTAGAGCGTACGCTTCCCGTGCAGAAGGTGGGTAGTTCGAATCCCGGCCCTGTCAAACCAATGACTTTAGCAAAATTGATTATTGCCATTACCTAGCCTAGCGCTCAGCATTACTAGGATAGGGCAAAGACTGGTTAGTTCACTAGCAGGATAATGTGACTGAGGGGGAAATCGGGTCATGGTCCCCGCGGTCTGTGCATACGTACATACCGCGTACAGAAGTTTCAGTGGGGCAGCACTATAAAGTCGCCATGAATATGCACTGTCACAAGTGGGTGCCCGTTCTTATATGATGTTATGCTGTATTCAGAGTTAAATCAGTTTAGTTAAGTCGGACTAACTAAACCGATTTAGCGCTGCATTCACACATACAGAGTTTTGAAAGTTGTCGTGTTCACTCACGCAGTAGTTAAACCAGTTTAAGGAGGGAATTTACCTACATTATGCATGAGCAAACGTTAATAAATGAAAAACGACCAACAGAAAGCAAAATTTCAATGAATATTCCACCGCTTCATATCAAATTATGTTATTTATGAGCGTGACTGCTCACTGCTATGAACGAATTTGAAGACTATTCTTGTAGGGATACTGACCTGGCTTGGATAACCACTGCAACATTGGTTTTAGTAGGAATGAGGACAAATTGATTCAACTCAAACCGTGCTAGTAATTACAACCGTAATTGGTCCCAGTTAGTGGATGGGGGAACAGTAATTTCGGAATAGAACAAACATTCTCTCTATCCCTCGGTTTTCTTTTCTTCAGAAAGGGTTGTCAGAATCTCAGCGTGTTATTTGACCTTGGCCTCAGCACTTAGGACTTGACATCCATCGTTCTTAGTCAAGGTCAGGCGACTTGTTGGGAGGGGAGTGACTCGAAGTTTTAGTTTATTCGGACAACTGTATGGTTATACAATTCATGACCAGAAAGTAGGAGGGCCACGTTGGCCGAATGTAGAAATATATTTCTAGGACTATTTCAGTTTTGATCGTAATCTACGATTGACTAGTAGGTAGGTCTGCACTGTACGTTGACTGAAATAGTGTCAACTAGCCCCCTCCCCCACATACCCACACACGCCATACACACGTTCTTGGCTTGGTGGTGAAAGTCTCCTGCGGCCAAATAATACAGACTACTGCTGGCGATCCTATCGGGACTATGTAGAACTAGGTTCTGTCGCCATGAGCCTCTACCGTTACAAAACCGCCATATTTTCTTCTCACTTGGCCCAACATACTGAAAAGACCCCATACTACACACATACTATACATTATTACTCAAGAGAAACAAAACACAACAAAAGACAGTTACGCATTGTACTTAAAATTTAATTGAGTCTTTGTGGCAAGGAATGAAATTAGATTTACCGAATCACTAAAAGAAAAATTCTGGTAGGAGTGAAACGCATAATCTGGTTAGTTCGTTCAGTGTCCGTAGTGGCACCCCCAATCGCTCTTGTCGAGTCAAACCAATGACTTTAAAATTGATATTTGTTGCTTCCTAGCCTGATGCTCGGCATTGTCCATATTGCTACGGCAATGTGGGTAATTCGGGACCGAGGCGGAACAGACCCTCCCTATCCCCTACCCTCCCCTCCCCTCTCATTCATAGGCCCTCCCTTAACTCCAGGCGGCGACACCGGCACGCATGCGGGAGCCGCCGCTTGTACCCGGTCACCCGCTCTGACCTCACTTCCGCCGCCCCTGCCGCTCCATCGGCACTTCTCCACCAGACAACGGACCAGCAACACCTATTTTTCACCAGCCCACCCAACCCAAATTTAACGATTAGAGGGTTGAGGCCCGGGTCATCCAGAGACTTTCCATATCTTCCCTATTCGATTACCTGTTCACTGCTTATTGTTGATCCTGTACAGCTTACACTGTACTGACTACCACTGCTCGATAATAAATATCCCATACTATGTAGTTCCATCTCGTGTCCTGAATTAATAGGATTAGTCCGGCAGAAGTCCCATGGAACCTCATTTTTTATTGTTGATTATTGATATTTAGGGCATATATATTCAGAATCTGCGAGGTGACATCATGTCACCCTTGAGCAATTTGTGCTAGGAGGCTAAATCCAAGATGGCGACCACTAAGTCAGAGAAAATCTATTTTCCACATATCTTCGCACCTAGATAAGATAGAAACGTGAATGAAACGTTGTTTTCTATGTTTTCAGGCGTAAGGAATTGAACGCTACTGTGATTTTTCCCAAGAAAATGCCAAGAAAATCAAGATGCCCACCATATTTAATTCATTTCAGTACATTCTCAAGAAGCCATCACTATATCACATTTTAAATGCTTATCTGCTAAATATATTAATTATATTGTCGTCCTTTCAGGTGCTATCTCAAGTAGTTAAGTTTATATTCACACATGACTTTATAGTGCTGCCCCACTGGGAGACCATGATATCCACTCAGTAACAATATCCTGACCCTGAGCCAACCAGTCCTTGCCCTATCCTAATAATGCTGTGCATCTGGCTAGAAAGTGACAAGTATACATGTTTAAATCATTGGTTTGACTCGACCAGGGTTCCAACCCATGGGTTCGAATGCCAGGATCTACCAAAAGGGGAGACGGACACTCAATCACTGTGATTTTCCCAATAAAATGCCAACAAGAAATCAAGATGGCAACCATAGAAGGATAAATATATGGCTGTTTTAAGTCAAATAAATGTCCTATAGGTCTTTTAATGCACTATACATGTCATCATGTAAGGCATATATAGGCTGATGACTAATGTGGATGGTAAATAATTAATTAACTACAACAACATATGAGACTATGAGTATATTTCTGGTCAAATCAAATTTGCTGGTTCAATCACTCAAAACGGATATAAATGCTGTTATACGTAAGATCTATTTGGGATGATTTGGAATTTGATTGTTCAACAGATAGTCACTATTACGAATCACAAAGCATTTGTGTTGCAGCAAATTCCGTCATGATTAACCTAGAACCTTGTGCAAGGCAGATTGGCAATTCTGAAACCACATCTGTATGAACGACAAGATGATTCACAAGACAGCATCAGGTACAAGACTGACAGTGTCCGGGATTGTCATGGGTACAAGTGGTCTCTTGGGTTTATCTTTCTGCCATCCATATTTCTCAACGTCCAGTTCTGGTGGATCGGCATCTCTCATGGCGTGCCGTATGGATGCTTGATGATGCGCACATTTCACATTTTCCTCGAATGCTTCACTGTGTAAAAATATACGGATTTTCGGATAAGAATTATATATTGGCAGAGAGCATTATTAGTCTTGGGCGACAGAGTGGGGACGATGTTATATAAACTAAAAGTAATAATATCCCACTCCCATTATGACATGATATAAGCTGTGTGAAATATATGTTCATATATTATGCCTGAGATTAATGAAGAGATGTTCCTATATAAGAGGCAGTACATGATTGTTGAAATATTTCTCTATGCATCCATAAAGAGTGCAATTGGAGAAAAGACCATTTTAACAGAGATCTATTGTAACTGTATAACTACCTGCCCCCCCCTGCCTTGACCACTGGGCTGGTCCACCAGCCTAATTTGCATATACACACAGGGCACCACCTGCAGCTGGGTTGAGTGACAGCTACCCCTACTGGGGGAGGGTGCCACCCACCCTGACTGTGGAGGTGCCTGATTGGCTGGCTGGGGACTGCCCAGTCACCTGCATCCCATTGGCCCTCTGACCACACTAGCCTCAAACCAAGATCTTAATTCTAGACTCTGCTTCAGACCCCCTGGAGAGAGATCACTCTACTCCTGGCTCTGGAGTGAGGCACACCTACTCTTGAGCAGGAACCCCAGACACTCTGTCTGATGCTATCAAAATTCATCTATTCTAATTGAGTGTGTACACAGCCATAGGACTCCTGTCCCATGGGCTGTAGGCACTGCTTTCTATACAGGCTAAAGTAGTAATGAGATATTGTGTGGCTAGAAGGCAAGGGGTGTGGATGATAGGTCACTGGTAGGTGGACAGGAGTTGGTGTTAGTAAAGCACAACTTCTCCACTGTTTATCTGTGTCTTGTCTTCATTCTTCCTTAGCATTGGTTAATGAGTTGATAGACTAGTGATATGAAGGGGAGAGTTCTGTGGTATTATCTGGTGTCCCAAACGTGGCCGGGCATCCAGTAATATTATAACTGGTTGGTGGTAAAGAGGAGAATCTTGGGTGTTGATGTATACCCTTTGCCTGTTTTCGCAGCCAAAGGTCTGAGTCCTGCATTTGACATCGTGCCACTATTCCTTTGTCCCTAACGTGCAATCATGAATGTGTTGTCTGTTGTATCACCATTGACAGTGATGCATCGATTTGCTCCAGAAGTGGCATGAAGACGACTTCTTAACTTTCAGGAAAATGTTCTTTCCAATGCCGAAACAGTAACCAACAGTGTCACAACCAGAAAATGCATGAGGAGCAAGGAATTCTGATATGATGTCTCTGTGCTTCTCAATGGTCTTGCCTACCGTCAATTAGAGACTCGGTCTTTGATTGAAGATTCCATTCTCACATTGAGCGCGAGATCATCAACCAGATAATAATGCAGAAGCATTATGAACCCGTCTGTTTCATCTGATAAGAATGTGATCCCTGTTGGCTTCTCTTTTGCAGCCATGAGCATTTGCTGCACGATGATGATATCTACCTCTTCCTGTGTTGTATCTGTAATATATATTGAGGTTGACACTGTACGTTCTAGTTTGCAACTGTCTTTATTTAGAACGTTCTCCTCTTGACATAACCCTGTGCCACACTGGGGGTGTTCGGATAACAACACAACTGAAACACACATACATTAGATCTCCCTTTCAATGGAACAGAGGAACAAGATTCAATGATTCCATGATGCACAATTACCCTTTTCCTTTAAAAATTTTAAAAATTTGTTTAAATGTGTACATATATTGAAGGCACAATGTATATTTTCATATTTTCAAGGAACTTGACAATTAATGGTAACATTTCGTATGTTACATATGATACTTTTCTATCACAATATTCAATATTGTATTTTATGAACAAAATTTCCCAAAATCTTCAAATTAATATTCATGCTTAATTATAACAATTGCATCAGTGAACAGTTTAAAAAAAAGAAATTCAGTCAATATTTATTTGATAACATCTATGACATGAAAGATTGATTGATTGGTGGTTGCTTTACGCCGTGTTGGCAGCATAGGCCATATTCACGGCGAGAAATGTTTGTTTTTTGTTCAAACCATCGCTTTTACATGTAAAAGCAGACAATCAATTATGTGCCAATAGACACTCATTAAATTAGAAAGCTCACAATCATATATTTGTGGTCAAGGGAAACAAATTCCCATAGAAAAAGAAAAGTTTTATTAATAATTGATAGAATCTATTTAGTAAACTATATGAGGTGGTACAGTCCAGCTGCCCTCAAAAAGGCTAAAATGTTTTCCTGTTTTACCTTAGTAAAAAGGTCATGCATACTGTCTGCAGTGTAGAACTGTTGGTGCAGGGCCAAAAAATCAACGCAACTTAGTAAAATGTGTTTGAGTGTCAGCGGGGACTGACACCCAATACATTCAGGGGGAGGTTCCCCCTTGAGCAGAAAAGCATGTGTAAGCCACGAGTGGCCAATACGGCAGCGGCTAAGGACCACTTGGTCCCGCCGACCTCCCGCATGAGTCTGTGGTGGCTTTCCCACAGATGGTTCAATTTCTTTAAGTTTATTAATGTTTTCATCCCACTCATGTTGCCATTTGGATTTTATGTGGGTGGCTATTAGTGGTTTCAGATCAGAGTGAGGGATCAGACATGGTTCAAGATCACAGTTCAGGGCCTTCTTCGCAGCCCGATCAGCTCGTTCGTTTCCTTGTATGCCGGCATGGCCAGGCACCCAGCACAGGTGGATGTCATACCCATCTGTTGTCAGTTGGTTCATTTTATAAATGACCGTTGCTAGAATAGGGTGATTCGTTTTCAGTCCAGCAACAGCCAGGAGGCAAGAGAACGAATCACTGTATATAACATAGTTAGTGTGGTTGGATACCTCGATACACTCCAACGCGAGAAGGAGTGCTCGGGCTTCTGCAGTGAAAATCGAGCTCTGATTGGGCAAACATACACCAAATCTTTCCCGTCGGCAGACTGCCGCAGCAGCTACCCGGCTTTGGTCTTTCGAACCATCAGTGTATATGGAGAGGTGGTCTGCAAACTGGCCTTGAATCTCTGCATGCAGTCCTTGGTACTCGAGTGGATGTGTCCCAGACTTCCTCAGTTCCGTGAGTCGGAGGATAACTGATGGCTTTCTCAACAACCACGGGGGATGTTCTGGGACTTTGGCATCCTCCAACACGTCCAAATCCACGCCCAAGGCCTCCAAATGAGGTTTCATTCGGAGCCTCAGTGGCCGGATGTAATTCGGCCTGGCTTCATACCTGGATTCGTCATGTTGCTCGAATAGACAATTGTGTGCAGGATTCAATGCATTAGTTTTTATCTTGACTACATATTGCATGGCCAGTTTGATTCTCCTGTTGTTAAGTGATGGTTCATTGGCTTTGAAGTAAAGGCTCTGAACCGGTGAGGTGCGGAAGCCCCCAAGGGCCAGGCGCAGTCCCTGGTGGTGGATCGTGTCTAGCAGCCTTGCGGAACCGTATATGATTTCCTTGTGGAACCGTGACTGAACCAAGGTTCTGTACACGGAGAGCAGAACATCTCTGTCTGCTCCCCACTCTGAGCTGGACAGCACCCTCAGAATATCTGACATGAAAGACAACTTAAACAAAGCGTTTATAAAAACAAAAATGAATACTCAGTTGGCTTCATGTGTCGTTTCTTATGTTTGCATGTGTTGTGTCCATTCTTTGTTTGACCTTAAGCTTCTCTAGCATGTCACTTGCTTAATTTCCAATGTCTGGCTCCAGAATTACAACATAGAGCAACATATGAGCCTGTCTCGAACGGTGGTAACTCTTCTTTTTTTTTGTCCATTGTAACGATTGACACAAAACAGCACAGAAACGGTTACACTGAAAACACAAGGACATTTGCTTCAAATCAATATGTATTCTATTGGGATTATGAAACCCCATGTAAAAAACAAATCAGTTTATTCTGAGCAAATGCATAAGCAGATAGAGAAGGAGTACTTGTGTCATTAATATAAATTCTTTTATTTTCATTGGCTAAATTCTTATCCTTTGTAGTTTAATTTATAACATGGCTATGATATTATTTAACTCGGACACCAAAAATCTAGTTTAACAAATATCTTTATTACAGAGCAAGAACATCTTTATACATATATACAGAAGAACCTAATAACATAATAAACATAATAAACTAATAGCCCTGTCACACTACGACGTATCTCGCTGGCGTGCCGCCAACGCGCAAAATCACTTTTAATCATCGAGAAACGTCAAACTTTTCAGCGTCAGCGCAACGTATTGGTAGCGTGTGGCCGACATTGTGAGAGAAAAACCAAAATGACCTTAGATGTTGCTAGGATGTAAAACAACAAAGCAACAGTTTGGTGCAACGTGTGGGAATGACCCTCACGTGCGCACGGCATATGCCTAGCATTTAAAATTATGAAAGGTTTTGATAAAATAGATATGAACCAATTTTTCACCTTGAATAAAAGACAAGGCAGTCGGGGGCCATACTCTCAAACTAGTAAAAACCAGAGCCATTTCAAAGTTAAGCCACACAGTTTCTCAAACAGGATCATAAATATATGGAACAGTCTCCCACAAAATGTTATTGATGCCGGGTCAATAAATTCATTCAAGAACAGATTAGAAAAGGCATGGGCCTATGATCCAGGGAAATTTGACCCCTTATTTACCACATGCTACTAATTATTCCTTGTGTTGCTTATTTACTTGCACTCAAGCAAAAATGAGTGTTCACACTTCCTGTCTACCATTCGCTATTTCGCATTCACATAACGTTATTTCAGCACGTTTAATGTATCTCGACGCGCCCCTAACGTCGCCATAATGTTAGCCCCCACGCATTGTCGCACGTCGAAAGTTTTATGCAAGCGCAAAACTTTGCCCGATACCCTGATGCACGTCACCGACCGTCGCCGTCCATCAACGATTACCAACGTGTGCTTAACGCGCGCGTAACGCGCGCGTAACGCTTCCAGACGTCTCCCGACGTTTCGCCAAAAAGTGACACGCATCGACGCATGTTGGCGAGAAACGTCATAATGTGACAGCACCATAATAAGCACCTATTTATACATATTTACACATTCACTTCACATTCTCATATACGTCGTGTATATGCTAGCCATACGCCAGCCATACACTCTGTAGACGTTTCATACATTGCACGGACCGCCGGCAGCGCGAAAAGTTGGGCGAATGCCGACCTATTTAAATTTGATTTTTATTTCAAAATGTTACTCACGCGCTAATGCCATACGTTGTAGTGTGACAGGGCCTTTAGCTGGCCTGACATTCTACGAGTCTTCATTACGGTCGTTTTCAATCCATTCATATCTGTCGACGATCTGTGCATTTGTGCTTCTTTGCATCCGTGCATCTATGTCTGCTTCTAGGCATCTGTGCATCTGTGTGCCATCCTTTAGACCAGACATAACACTGTGCCACACCAGGGGCATTCGGATAACAACACAACTGAAACGCACATACATTACTATCTATATCTTTTCTGTTGATGATGACCCCTCCATTGCTGATCTCAACTGGAGTTATTTCATGGGATGTGTTGATTAGTTTGTGGTTCTGTATATGATCTTGATGAAACGACACATCTCGTATGAACTCAATGCAGATTATGTTAATGAGCTGCTTCTTGTTTTCAGTGACAGTCAGGATTACTTTCTGTGATGGCAGCTCCATAGTTACATTCAGCTGATGAACTCTACTTGCTTCAATGTTCCTCGTACTTCTTGTGACAACCTTTGTGCTGTATTCATAGTAGGCCTACTGATCAAACACCTATAAGTACACATCTCCTTTTTGCACTTCCTCTCGGTATGTTCTCTAAAGTTGGGCAGATAGGTTTTTAATGTACCACTAACAGGGTCAGTAGAGAATTTGCCTTTGAACATTTCATCTCTCCTGTTTCTGTGAACAATATTGGTATTGGTGCTAGCTCTTGATGTCCACTTCACGGGAAGTAGCCTGAAGCCCTACTACTTTCGAATAGATGAGGTTGGTGTCAAGCACATTTGTTTCACAAACTTTTCTTCATCACTGCCATGGTCATGATCTTTTTGTTGATGGTATCATGGAAAAGCTCTGGCCAGGTCCTTTCGAATTCAGACATCTGTTCTCTTCTAACTTCAAGGGAATCTTGCACATTGACAATGTTCACTTTGCCTTCAGGATGACTCACTGGATCAAGAGGATTGATGCTCATCCCCAGCTTGTGTTGGATGTCCTCTCTATCTTTCCTGTCACTGGAGATCCGAGCTTGAGCTTCCTCTGTATGAAAGTTCTGCACATTACCTCCATCATCATCGACCATTTCACTGAAGTTGGACTCCTTCTTGCCACAGATGTGAAGACTTGAGGCCCATGTTTTGAGTGTTTCAGGCTGCAAAGCGATGCCAATGATACCTCCTTTCCCGTGAGCATAGATTATCAACCCATAGCCTAGTGGTTGTACTTCTGCTGATAAGAACAAGTCACACCAAAGGCATGCATGAGATTGCTAAGTTTCTTGGAGTCCTGAATCGCTACTCCAAGATCAATCTTAATACTGGTTGGGTAATTGTACAGTGCAGTTTGAATGATCGAGCCAATGAGAATGGCAGGCAGAGACAACTTATACAGTAGATCAAGCATGGTTTCTAATGGCAGGCAGAGACAACTTATATAGTAGATCAAGCATGGTTTCACTCATAGATTCTGCAGCTATATCACGGTTCAAATTGGTTTCGTAGTGAAGTTTATCTGTTGGAATGTCTTTAATTTCCTTCATGATCTGCTTGGTGACTTTTGTCAGATCATCTTCTTCTTCATCAACCAGTTTAATATTGTGGATGCTGTACTGCAGAATATTATGATACTTGCTATGCCCAAATAACTTAACACAAGATCATCCGCCAAATACATGGAGACATACTTCCTGCCACCATATCCAATGTACACATGTAGCATTCAACTGAGTTCCAATTGCCAAATGCATGTACGTTGGCTTCCGTCGAACAGGATTCTTTGGATCTTTCTCCACTATGCCTACCTCCCCACAGAATATATATTGGTCCCGAAAGCTAAATTTTGAAACACATGAAAGTTGTGCTTTCTTGGGTGATCGGGGGTGGGGTGGGGAGAGGAGGAGTCACAGAAAGTCCTTTCATCTTGTTTGATTCTTTTGAGATGTCTATGTATTTGCGTGGTGGATGTATATGTAGATACACAGGTCTTATGGTATTTCAAGATAAGGTCACAATTCTCTTGCACAGAGTCCTCAAGTGCTTGATGTTTACCATCAAGATAGACTTTGCTGCACTCGATGATGGCTTCAATTCTGCTCAGTCCAGATTCAATTAGTTTTCTTGTTTGCCATGACACTTAGACCTCCACTTGAAGAAACACTCGCCAGCCATGACTTCTGAGGTGCATCTGTAGACCTATAGTCACACCTGGATAGATAATAATTAAAGGCATATTTA
This sequence comes from Branchipolynoe longqiensis, assembly GCA_030323885.1. Taxonomy (NCBI): domain Eukaryota; kingdom Metazoa; phylum Annelida; class Polychaeta; order Phyllodocida; family Polynoidae; genus Branchipolynoe; species Branchipolynoe longqiensis. Next base: position 13,991,106 of record CM059189.1, on the reverse strand, counting down.
AATCAGCTGTGAGTTCTTCAAGTGCTGAACATACACCAGTCGCGATGGCCGAATGAATTGAGTGTCCATCTCCCGTCTTGGTAGATCTTGGGATTCAAACCCTGGATCGACTTAAAAATGTTGGGCCTATTCTTGTCGCTTTCTAGCCAGGCACTCAGCATTATTAGGATAGGACAAGGACTGACTGGCTCAGTGTAAGGATAATGTGACTGAGCGGGAAATAGGGTCAAGGTGCTGGTGGCCTTGTCTCCCAGTGCACCAGCACTATAAAGTCACCATCGAACCCTGGTCGAGTTAAACCAAAGACTTAACAATCTATACTTGTCGCTTCCTAGCCTGGTGCTCGGCATTACTAGGATAGGGCAAGGACTGCTTCGCTCAATGTCAGGATAATGTGACTGAGTGGGATAGCAGGTAATGGTGCTGGCGGCCTGATTTCCAGGTGGGGCAGCACTATAAAAGTCACCATGAGCATGCACTGTCACAAGTCAGTACTCGTCCTGATATGACCGCCAATCTTTCTAGGACGTACAACAACAAACAGACAACAAACAACAAACAAACATTAAACAAACTTTACTCAAAAACGAGGTCAAGCACAAATATGGTGTTTGTCTGCCAGACTAGATAGGGCATGGACTGGTTAGCTAAGTATCGTGATAATGTGGCTGAGTAGGATATCAGGTCATGGTGCCAGCGGCCTGATTTCCAAGTGGGACAGCACTATAAAGGTCGCCATGAGTACCCGTCCTGATATGACCTTAGATGTTGCCAGGACGTAAAACTCCAACAACCATCCCACTACCAACCTACCTCTGCAAATACAATTGGCACTCTGACTGAATTAACCAAGAATACGTTATTTATACTTGTGTCATTCATTATACATTACACACAAAATATATATATATGGCTGGGGAAAATCTGACTATTTATTGCTAACTGAAGAATAAAATAGAAAAATGAAAGAGGCAGATTATACATCTATATATACTGCATATGTATAACATGTTTCACAAGGGTTGTTTCTGGAAGGTATTTTGATTCATAGTGACCTGGCACTGCTCCAACTGATGTGCCTTTTAGAACCATTGCATGTGTTGGGCTGATTCAATTTGCCAGTAAAATTGTGCAGTGAGTATATGTTCACGTGACTGTTCTACAGTCGCACCACGTTGGTTTACTTCAGGGAGTAGGACGTATTCTAAATACAGACAATAATAATCATAGTGTATGCGTGGCTTCGACCTGCTTCTCCAACTGAAAACTTTAAATGGACCCGGTATAGGCCGCTGAGACTGACAGAGTACTCTGACAAATGCTCTCCAAGCATCCCTTTTCAGTTTGTGTAACTGGATATTGAATATGTGGAGGGAAAGCTAGTGGTGTGCAAGTGCAACCTAAAGGGTATTCCCCAGTGTTCCCTGGTGTGGGGAAACCATATTACCCATGACGTCATTCATATTACATTCCGTCATTCATATTACATTCATATTACATTCCATGGCCCGGAGTCAGTGGACTATACCGGGCGACTTTAAAACTTAGCTTTAACTTTCTCTCCTCGATTCATAATTAATGATGGTGTTGCCAATTCTGTTTGACCAAGTTGAATTATGTTTTATTCACAGTATCTACATCAGTACATTGCTGTGAAACCTAATATATAATATAGCGCTCTTATTTGTTTACCTATCTAAATATATATCTAATCTAGGAGTCTATGGGTGTGAATAGAAACTAATTATTGCCTGATATGGGGTTTGGAACCTGAGGGAGTAGATCAGATTCGACCGAGTTTGATAGGATTCCAGCAATCCGGGGTAAAGATGATAAAGCGTTCATTAAATGGCCTTTGCTTTCAAACATTAGCAATTTTGCACTTTGGATTTAGTGACTCAAATTTTCGTGTATTTTAAAAATAACCAGAATACCAAAAGTGATATCAGACGAAGCCAGTTTGACCAAACCTGTACTAGGCAGGTCGGCAGACATCGTATTGGTTATCAGCACAGAGGATGCGATAGCAGCACTAATTAAGGAATGTATTAAGACGACAGATGGGCCACTGGCATCGTGACCCAATATCCAATTGTCACATTGTCCTGATACTGAGCACACCAATCATTGCCTATCCTAGTATGCCAGGCACCAGGCTAACTAGCGACAAGTATAAGTTTGTGTAAGTCATTGCCTTGACTCAGCTTGGGTTTATCTACACATTCTCAGTCCTAATAATAAACGATGTCCACCACCTACCTGCCTCCTAGTGGGAGTGGCACAAACTATCCTTGTAGGTAGCAGCTCACTGGCCCTGCCCGGTGGAAGAGGGATGATAAAGGATTTTCGTCACCAATCTGCCCTCTTATGGCAGTGACAAAGCTAATGGTGTGGGTGACTGCTTAATGCGCATGCGCCGGAGAAAATGTATATGACTGTAGAGTCTCTTGCGTTCCAGTGTGTGTGGAGGGATGAGTGAAGATGTGATTGGGTGGGGGGGGGGGGGTGTCAATGGATATTGGAGTGTGGATGGGTGAGGTGGAGGTGGGTGTGAGGGGTACATGGTTGCATGTGGGCGGTGGGGGAGATGGCTGAGGTGTGTTGTGGGTGTTTTTTGGTGCGGGATGTGTGTGGATGAGTGGCCAGTGGGAGCGTCTGATTGAGGTGGGGGGGGGGGTGTCAATGGATATTGGAGTGTGGATGGGTGAGGTGGAGGTGGGTGTGTGAGGGGTACATGGTTGCGTGTGGGCGGTGGGGGAGATGGCTGAGGTGTGTTGTGGGTGTTTTTTGGTGCGGGATGTGTGTGGATGAGTGGCCAGTGGGAGCATCTGATGGGTGTGTGAGGGGTACATGGTTGCATGTGGGCGGTGGGGGAGATGGCTGAGGTGTGTTGTGGGTGTTTTTTGGTGCGGGATGTGTGTGGATGAGTGGCCAGTGGGAGCGTCTGATTGAGGTGGGGGGGGGGGGGGGTGTCAATGGATATTGGAGTGTGGATGGGTGAGGTGGAGGTGGGTGTGTGAGGGGTACATGGTTGCGTGTGGGCGGTGGGGGAGATGGCTGAGGTGTGTTGTGGGTGTTTTTTGGTGCGGGATGTGTGTGGATGAGTGGCCAGTGGGAGCGTCTGAGGTGTTGAGGGGTACATGGTTGCATGTGGGGGGAGATGTGAGTTGTTGGGTGTTTTTTGGTGCGGGTGTGTGGTGGGTTGAGTGGGGGGGGGGTGTCAATGGATATTGGTGGATGGGTGAGGTGGAGGTGTGAGGGGTACATTGTGTGGGCGGTGGGGGGATGGCTGAGTTGTTGTGGTGTTTTTTGGTGCGGGATGTGTGTGGACGAGTGGCCAGTGGGAGCGTCTGATTGAGGTGGGGGGGGGTGTCAATGGATATTGGAGTGTGGATGGGTGAGGTGGAGGTGGGTGTGTGAGGGGTACATGGTTGCGTGTGGGCGGTGGGGGAGATGGCTGAGGTGTGTTGTGGGTGTTTTTTGGTGCGGGATGTGTGTGGATGAGTGGCCAGTGGGAGCGTCTGATGGGTGTGTGAGGGGTACATGGTTGCATGTGGGCGGTGGGGGAGATGGCTGAGGTGTGTTGTGGGTGTTTTTTGGTGCGGGATGTGTGTGGATGAGTGGCCAGTGGGAGCGTCTGATTGAGGTGGGGGCGGGGGGGGTGTCAATGGATATTGGAGTGTGGATGGGTGAGGTGGAGGTGGGTGTGTGAGGGGTACATGGTTGCATGTGGGCGGTGGGGGAGATGGCTGACGTGTGTTGTGGGTGTTTTTTGGTGCGGGATGTGTGTGGATGAGTGGCCAGTGGGACGCTGATGGTTGTTGTGAGGGGTACATGGTTGCATGTGGGGGTGGGGGGTGGTGAGTGGTTGGGTTTTTTTGGTGCGGTGTTGGGGGGGGAGCGTCTGATTGAGTGGGGGGGGGGTGTGCAATGATATTGGAGTGTGGATGGGTGAGGTGGAGGTGGTGGTGAGGGGTACATGGTTGCGTGTGGGCGGGGGGGAGATGGCTGAGGTGTGTTGTGGGTGTTTTTTGGTGCGGGATGTGTGTGGATGAGTGGCCAGTGGGAGCGTCTGATTGAGGTGGGGGGGGGGGGTGTCAATGGATATTGGAGTGTGGATGGGTGAGGTGGAGGTGGGTGTGTGAGGGGTACATGGTTGCATGTGGGCGGTGGGGGAGATGGCTGAGGTGTGTTGTGGGTGTTTTTTGGTGCGGGATGTGTGTGGATAGTGCCAGTGGGAGCGTCTGATTGAGTAGGGGGGGGGGGGTGTCAATGGATAGGGTGTGGAGGGATGTGAGGTGGAGGGGATAGGGCAGGTTTGCAGGGGTTGCATTGGGGAGAGGCTGAGGTGTGTTGTGGGTGTTTTTTGGTGCGGGATGTGTGGATGAGTGGCCAGTGGGACGTCTGATGGTGTGTGAGGGGTACATGGTTGCATGTGGGCGGTGGGGGAGATGGCTGACGTGTGTTGTGGGTGTTTTTTGGTGCGGGATGTGGATGAGTGGCCAGTGGGAGCGTCTGATTGAGGTGGGGGCGGGGTGTCAATGGATATTGGAGTGTGGATGGGTGAGGTGGAGGTGGGTGTGTGAGGGGTACATGGTTGCATGTGGGCGGTGGGGGAGATGGCTGACGTGTGTTGTGGGTGTTTTTTGGTGCGGGATGTGTGTGGATGAG
>CM059189.1:13965705-13985940 GCA_030323885.1 Branchipolynoe longqiensis | reverse complement strand
CCTGACTTACACAACATTCAACTCACACACAACCCAGTACACCACCCACAACCTGCCCCAACACCACCCCAGCAACCCTCACTTACACAACATTCAACTCACACACAACCCAGCCCACCACCCACAACCTGCCCCAACACCACCCCAGCAACCCTCACTTACACAACATTCATCTCACACACAACCCAGCACACAACCCACAACCTGCCCCAACACCACCCCAGCAACCCTCACTTACACAACATTCAACTCACACACAACCCAGTACACCACCCACAACCTGCCCCAACACCACCCCAGCAACCCTCACTTACACAACATTCAACTCACACACAACCCAGTACACAACCCACAACCTGCCCCAACACCACCCCAGCAACCCTCACTTACACAACATTCAACTCACACACAACCCAGTACACCACCCACAACCTGCCCCAACACCACCCCAGCAACCCTCACTTACACAACATTCAACTCACACACAACCCAGCCCACCACCCACAACCTGCCCCAACACCACCCCAGCAACCCTCACTTACACAACATTCAACTCACACACAACCCAGCCCACAACCCACAACCTGCCCCAACACCACCCCAGCAACCCTCACTTACACAACATTCAACTCACACACAACCCAGTACACCACCCACAACCTGCCCCAACACCACCCCAGCAACCCTCACTTACACAACATTCAACTCACACACAACCCAGCACACCACCCACAACCTGCCCCAACACCACCCCAGCAACCCTCACTTACACAACATTCAACTCACACACAACCCAGCACACCACCCACAACCTGCCCCAACACCACCCCAGCAACCCTCACTTACACAACATTCAACTCACACACAACCCAGTACACCACCCACAACCTGCCCCAACACCACCCCAGCAACCCTCACTTACACAACATTCAACTCACACACAACCCAGCACACAACCCACAACCTGCCCCAACACCACCCCGCAACCCTCACTACACAACATTCAACTCACACACAACCCAGTCCACCACCCACAACCTGCCCCAACACCACCCCAGCACCCTCACTTACACAACATTCAACTCACACACAACCCAGCCCACCACCCACAACCTGCCCCAACCCACCCCACAACCCTCACTTACACAACATTCAACTCACACACAACCCACACACCACCCACAACCTGCACAACACCACCCCAGCAACCCTCACTTACACAACATCAACTACACACAACCCAGCCCACACCACAACCCCCCAACACCACCCCACAACCCTCACTTACCAACATTCAACTCACACCAACCACCCCACCACAACCTGCCCAAACCACCCCAGCAACCCTCACTTACACAACATTCAACTCACACACAACCCAGCCCCCCCCCCCCCCAACCACAACCTGCCCCAACACCACACTGCCACACCACCACACCTCATTTCTACAAAGCATAACATAGTCTACATACGTACATACAGTCACATAGGTGTTAGGTCTAGGGTCTCGGGTCTAAGTCTAATGTCTTATTTGCCTCTGCCTGGAGAGCAAGATAAGGATCTTGGTTTCTGCATGCCACGCCATCTAGTGGGCCGGGTCGTCATTAGCGGCTGTCAGACGCTATCTATGGGAGGGGCATGCAGCTTCCGGTGTACGGGATGACCTCTGAGGTCACCGTCCGAGCAACGTGACCCATATAGGGGTACGGTATCAGTGAGTGGTGTGTGTGGAGGGGGGGGGGGGGTCCCTGGGGTCAAGTACAGATAGGCTTTTGTAAATTCTGACTACTAGCTGCTGTGGCCTGACCCTCCTCTTCATCTAGCCAAACACATCTCTCTTTATCTCTCTCTCTATATATATATAATATAGGGTATGCCCTGACGTCATGCTAAGCGGAAGTCTGGCCATTGTGGAGATACAACACAATAACAAACCCAACCTGATCAATGCATTGTCAATGGCAGTGAGCAATCTTCATACAGAAAATGTGAAATATCTCTAAAACCACACCACCTAGACACAAACCGCTTGGAATACATATAGAAAACACATTCAACGAACAGATTATATTAAATTTATATGGTTAGTGTTTGGCATTTCTATTAATATTCGTTTTTCATGCATGTACCGGCGAACTCAATGCATTGTCAATGGCAGTGAGCAATCTTCATACAGAAAAAGTGAAATATCTCTAAAACCACATAACCTAAACACAAACCGCTTGGAACACATATAGAAAACATGTTTAACAACAAGATTATATTAAATTGATATGGTTATGGTTCGGCATTTCTATTAATCTTGACTAAAACTGACGTTTTTCATGCGCATACCGGCGAACTCAATGCATTGTCAATGGCAGTGAGCAATCTTCATATAGAAAAAGTGAAATATCTCTAAAACCACACGACCTAGACACAAACCGCTTGGAACACATATAGAAAACACGTTTAACAACAAGATTCTCTTAAATTTATAAGGTTAGGGTTCTGGATTTCTATTAATCTTGACTAAAAGTGACGTTTTTCGTTGCGCGTACCGGCAAACTCGATGCATTGTCAATGGCCGTGAGCAATCTTCATATAGGAAAAGTGAAATATCTCTAAAACCACATGACCTAGAAACAAATCACTTGGTACACATATAGAAAACAGGTTTAACAACAAGATTATATTAAATTTATATGGTTAGGGTTCTGCATTTCTATTAATTTTTAATGAAATAGACGTTTTGGAGTGCATGTACAGGCAAACTCTATGGGATGTTTACTGGTTGATATCGCCACAATGGCGGCGCATCCGGTTGACGATGTCACATGAATACCCTATATAGTATTCGGCATATAGAAGAAAGACAATCCAATTAGTTGGTTGAGTGAACTTTGGCTGGTCCCCGAAAAGCCTCTCCGTTTATTAGAGTAAAACATCTGAGCGAGTGAAGCTGTGTGAGGGGAGGCACGGACACACGTGACCTCCCCCCAAGCCGTATTTACTATAGTGGATGCATGCGAACTGGTGTCCAAGGTGCTCAGAGCCAGCAAAATACATAGTACAGTATAACCCCGTTAAACCAAACTTGAAGGGACCCTAGAAATATGTTTGGATTAACCAATCATTGGTTTAACCAAGCTTTGACTTTGACTTGGCTTTGGCAAAAACGGGGGTGCATTATGAATGTACAATCTATGTGGACACTATGATTATTGTTTTTTATATATATGCAGTTTAACCCCATTAAACCAACTTTAGTTAAATCAAACGATGGGTTAATCCAAACTTTTTTCGGCGACCTGGCAAAATACTACCATTTATCATATAAAAAAGTCTCAAATGACCTTAAAACCACATGAAAGTTTGGTTTAACTGTACCGGAAGTGGCCTGGGCTGACAATTTTGCTTGGATTAACCAATATTTTGGATTAACCGACTTTGGTTTAACCCACTTTTTTATATGATAAATGGTAGTATATTGCCGGGCCGTCGAAAAAAGTTTGGATTAACCGATCGTTTGGTTTAATTGAGCTTGGTTTAATGGGGTTGTACTGTAACAGTGAGTACAAAATCATTTATCACCTGGCACAGTAGGTAGCTAATAGCTTTGTTGGTATATCTATTATCTGCAGAACAAAGACTAATCAAATCAGTATTAGGTAGCATAGAGATATATTAATTAGGTAACAGTGGTAATTCGATATACCTGCCTGATGGAGTGTCACGAGTTAATGTTGGTGTAAATGCATTGTCAGTGTTGGTTCCAACATGGGTAATTAAACTAGCGGAACTCGGGTCTGCTTAAAGTCGACCAGTATACCTTGCTGGGAAAACAAACAAATTCAAAATAGTTCTAATTTGTGCCAAAGACTGGTGCATGCTTAGCACTGAACATTTCCACTTGGTGGTGTAAAGTGACCTAGATTGGTCATGTGACAGCTGTTGTTGTGAAAATGGCTGGGTGAGTGGAGAGAAGGGAGAGTAAAACTGATGTATTTTCAATTTTCTTTAGAGTAGTTCAAACAGAAAATATATTTCCTTTAATGTAAAATATATGTTAGTAGAATTCTACTGCATAATTCAATGAGAAACACATATAGATGAAAAACGTTTTTTTGTTGTTGAATGTAAAAAGGTTTTGGACTGTATGGGGTTTGAACCCACAAGACCAAATAACTTCAGATTACAAGTTCAATACCTTAACCACTAGGCCACAGAGACCACACATATTTAGTGTTTTCTCAGTTCAGGCTATTTTTTAAATTTGTTATTGAGGCTGTATTTATACTGTCCATAGCATGTAAGCCCGGGTACCCAGGCTTGTTTTCAATGCTGGCCAGCTGTAGTTTTGCTGTTGTCTTACCAAGCAGTAGCTGCTGATAAGTTATTTGATTGTCTGCATTTCAGTAGCAGATAGATAGTCTGTTGGTATGTTTAGTAGTCTATGTTAGTTTTTTTGGGGGCCCTCTTGGCATTGTATTTTTGTTCTATTCTTATTACTATGTTAGTTGTTTTCTTAAGGTTCTATGTTAGTGTTTTGGGGTTTTCTTGGGAAGAGTTTTCCGCTTTTTTCTACTTAATTCTATACTAGCCTATTTTATTTACATGTCCATAGGCCTGTACGTAATAGGTGGTTGAGTTATGTTTGTTTGAATTTGATTTGACTTATATTGTTGTTAGATATGTTATCTGGCTTTTATATTTCTGGTTGTCCCGCCCTGGGCTGTCCAGTTGGGGGCCGTGACATATCACCTGCCCCCTTGTGGTGCAGTTCAGTTGGGGTTTCCAGTTTTTATTTTGCACAGATATTTTTTGTATGTTTTTAGGTCAGGGATTTGTCTTTCTTTCACCGTTTGGGCATTCCATGCCTTGGCAGCCATTTCCAGCGTGCTCCTTTCATGGGCTTTGATTCGGCTTCTGGTCTGCCTTAGTAGTGGTGCCTTGCTTGCTCTGGTGTCCCTTAGTGGTTGGGTTAGATGCTTAATGTCTTGGCTATATCCATATGCTAATGTTTTTAGGTGGATTATTCTTCTGTTTTCTAGTAGCTTTACTTTAGATCTTTTGTGTAGGTCATATGTGGGGTGTAGTTTGTCTACTTTCAGGCAGATTTTTAGGCCCCTATTTTGTAATATCTGCAATTTTTTTAGTAGCTCTTTTTTATCACCCATGTAAATTACATCCCCATAGTCAAAGTAGGGGAGTACCATGCCTTTGAAGATTTTTATTGACTTATCTTGTGTCATATAGTTTCTTAGTTTAGCAAATAGCCATAGTTTGTGGTTTACTTTTTGTATGATTTTTGTTACGCACAGATTGTAGTTTAGCTGGCTATCTAGTTCTAGGCCTAGGTTTTTGTAGTGATTTACACTTTCCAGTGTTTGGTTTCCTAGTGTACATTGTAGGTTTCTTCCTGTGATTGCTGTATGTGAGAAGAGTACACATCAGCAGTCCAGCTTTAGCAGGAGGTTGTTCAGTTTGGTTGCTATCTCCTCTACTGTGCTTCCTTCTGCATATACGACAGTGTCATCCGCATATAGCTGGAGACATTATGTCTCCAGCCATTTTTCTAGGTTGTTTATGTATAGAATAAATAGTAGTGGTCCCAGGACTGATCCTTGGGGTACACCACAGGTGACGGTTTGTTGGTCTGAGAGTGTACCATTTACTTTAGTTTTTTGCTGTCTGTTGTTTAGGTAGCTTTTTATTCAGTTTATTGATTTTGATTTAATGCCCATGTTGTTTAATTTTCTTATTAATATGCTGTGGTCTACAGTGTCAAAGGCTTTGCTGAAGTCGATGAAGGCTGCTCCAACTAATTTCTTTTGGTTCAATGATGCCAGCACATCACTTGTTAGGTTTGCTATTGTTTTTGATGTGGAGTGTAGTTTTCTGAAACCTCCTTGCCTCTTGTTTAGTATATTGTTTTTTTCCAGGTGCTCATTTATGTGCCTGTGGAATATTTTTTCAATTAGCTTGCCTGGTGTTTGCAAGATTGATATTGGTCTGTAGTTCCCCATGTTTTGTTGTCACCACTTTTGTAGATGGTGGTGATGGTTGCCATCTTCCATGCTGCGATGAAGTGTCCCTGCTCAAATGATATGTTGAACAGGTCGACCATGATATCTGGGATGGCTTGGAGTGCCTCTTTTAGTATTTTTGTGGGGATTCCATCTATTCCACTTGGTTTGTTTTCATCTATGTCATTTATTAGTTGTGTTAGTTCTTTTAGGTCAGTTTTGCAGGTGGGGATTTCATCCTGGATATTTTCTGACTTGTTTTCCCAGATTCTTGTGAATTTCTTTGATAACCTTTGTCCTACAGTGGCAAAGTGGGTATTTAGTTTGTTTGCTGCATCGCTATCTGTGTGCGTATTTCCATCCTTATCCTGGAAGCTTATGCGTTCTTCTATCTTATTTTTGGGAAATAGTAAGCTTACATTTTTCCAGAACTTATTTGCGTTGCTTCCCCAGTCCTTGTCTTGTTTTATTATATATTTGCTTGTTGCTGTCCTCACTGCTTTGAGGGAGATGTTTCTGGCAGTATCATAGGCCCTTTTATCCTCTGGGTCTTTAGTACGTTTCACTATGTCACCTAGCTTTTGTTTTGTTGCGATATGCGTTAACAGTTCCCTGTCTACCCATGGGTCTTGGTTTCTCTGTATTTTTAGTTTCTTTATGGGACACATTTCATCTAATGATTGTTTTATTTCTGTGACAATGTTATTCCAGTAGATATCAGTGTCATCTCTGTCTGTTGTGAGGTTGCCTATATTTTCATATAGGTGGGTTTTTAGTGTTTCTTTTGAGTAGTTTTTTAGGGATCTGCCCATCTTATATTTATATTGGCTTGTGCTTTTGAGTTTTTTCCTCGTTACATATATTAACTCATGGTCACTTATACCCCAGCTTCTAGTGCCCCATTTTGTGGCATGGTTTGAGTTGGTTAGTATTAGGTCAATTGTTGAGCTATTGTTTCCTAGTCTTGTGCTGTCTGTAATAAGTTGTTGTAGCCCTAGGATTTTGATAGTGGTTTGTAGCATTAGTTTATTTTTGTCGTTGCTACTGTAGTTTATGTTGAAGTCCCCTATCACAAAGATTTCTGCATTTGTTAGTTTTCTCACTGCATTTATGCTTTTGTCTAGAGTTTCAAGGAATGTTTCAATATCCCTGGACGGTGGTCTGTAGAGGCTTGCTATGGCTATGTTAGCCTGCTTCTCATTTTTTATTAGGCACCATAGTAGCTCCAGGTGTTCATTTGAGTTGTTTGCTATTTTTAGGGCCTCAGTGTCTAGATTTCTTTAGGTTTTGAGGTAGACACCTCCACCTTTTTTTGTTTGGTTTGCTATGTTAATTTGCTGTCTGTCATTACGTACAAGCCTATATCCTTCTATGTTGAGGGTGTTGTCTTGATGTCTGTCAGTGAACCATGTTTCTGACAGTGTTAAAACATCAAGATTGTCATTTTGTAGGTGCATTTTTATTGTGTCTATTTTATTGGATGCACTCTGGCAGTTTAGGTGGGCAAAGTGCGTGCCCCTTCCCAGCCTGCATTCAATTTCATCTACCATCTTTCTTTACCTTTACGTTTGGCGTTTGCTAGATTTCGTGAGTTTTTAACTTTGTTTAGATTGTTTTATGGGCGTATGAGCTGGTGCATACAGTACATATGCCCTGTTTTGTTATATAATTTCATACATTACCGTAGACTGCACCTGTGCGAGTGGAGGGGAGGTACATCCCCTGGAATTGGTTTTAGTTATATACAGTATTTCTAGTGCTTTAAATTTTGTTTTGCTGTTTGTTTATTTATTTTGATTATTATATTTGATTCATTTATATATTTATTTATTCGTTGGTATTTGACAGACCTTCCTTTACTTTTTGGAGGATGTCTCTCATCTTAATTTTTTGCTTCATTTATTAGGCTTTCCTTGATTTTTTTTGAGGATTTCTCCCATTTTATTTTTGTATCCTTGTTTGACAATTTCCCCTTCATTGTTTAAGAAAATGCCTGTTCCCCAATATGGGCATCTGGTGCATTCTCTGAATGCTTTGCCTGGAGCATTCATCAATTTTTGCTTTAATTCTTCGCTTTGCGTGAACTTGGCCCTGACAATGTCCTCTAGGACTTTCTCGTTTGTTTTACACCATTCTGGTGTCCTCCACACTTTCTTTGCAATCGCCTTCACTGTGTAGGGGTTTTCCGTGTTGTCAATGAGTCTCATTAGGTCGTACTTGGCCATGATCGAACAGTAGTGCTGTTCAGCAGATGAGTATATTTTCCCATCTTTTCCTGTTATTTTACACTTGTAGAGGTTGCTGAAAGGAGAGTTGTGTCCCTGGAAGGACACTCCCCATTCATGCTCTCTGGTAGCTGCTTTTTCAGGGCTTATTTCTTTGAATTCTATGTTATCAAATTCTTGGTGTTTGTAGGTTTTCCCATTTATCTCTTTGCAGCCCTTCATTTTGATCGATTGGATTTTTTTGTTTTTTGTTTCCTGCGCGAGTGTGTACATTTGCTGCACCGTTTTTTCACTCAGCATTTCATTTTCTGTCCTGACAGGCCTGATCTTTACCTTTTCATAGTTTTTTTTCGTCTGTAGTGCTTTCATTTTTTGGAAGAGCTCCTTTTTGTGTGCTTCCTTTTCTAGTTGTATTCTTATGCCAGGTACACACATACCGTATACGATTTGCGCACTAAAACTGACTGGCCGACGCGACTCATCACGACCCGTTTCCCGACTAAAACTTACGACTGGGGGTGTACACATCTACCGACTGGAGCGCGACTGGGCGCGCACATATACCGTCCCGATTCGCGACTGCCACCTACGCACCTGGTTTTTTAGCGCGAACTACATGAGCATCAGCGCCTCCTAGCAGCTGGTGTGGTCCAACGCAAGATGGCGCCATGTGTGTTTCACTGCATGCAACTGGCGGATGTGGGGCGAACTATCGTATCGTGAGCAGTCGCTGAGGGATTAAAAATTCAAATTCAAAAATGGCGCCACGTACACCAGAGCAAAGAAGAAAAATCGCTGAGGCACTTGCAGTGCTTGCGATCCGTCATGTGCGACGTCGAAGGATAGGTCGGCAAGTGTGGATTCGTCCCCACATTGCTCAGCATGCTCAGCTTGGAGCGTTCAACACCCTGGTAGCTGGATTACTTGCCGATGAACCGCAAGCGTTCACCAACTATAGCCGGATGCCAGCGCCACAGTTTGATCAGTTGCTTGAGCTGGTCAAACCTCGGATCGAGCGTCAGAACACAACGTTTCGGGCGTCGATCTCGGCTGCAGAGAGGCTTGCGATCACCCTACGCTTCCTGGCGACAGGTAATAATTTACTTTGCCTTATACATTATTTACATTCCGATTGACTATCTCTTCGACGATATCGTTTATTTTGTACTGTGGTGTTTTTTTCTGACTTTGTGTTCGACGATATGAGCTCACATTAACAACCCTTTTTCTAGGTGAGTCGTTCAAGAGCATAAGCTACCAGTTTCGGGTGGGTGCGACGACCATCGGGCAGCTTGTCCCCGAGACGTGCGACACCATCTACGCAGCACTGAAGGATGACTACTTCAAGGTAACAGTGCTTGTGTTAATTTTCTTTTTATTGGGTTTCACACAAAAACATGAACATGAACATGAACATGATAAACATGATAAACATGATATGCACAACGCGTGAAACTTGTAAATTGGAAACCAAAAACAGTAATTATAAAATCTTATGGGAATGTCACTATGATCAAGTTGAATATCGATACAGTCATCAGATCCTAACAAATGTAAATATGTTGTCGGTGACTTTTCATTTCTGTTCAATAAGATTCCTACTAAAACACTGCTATGGGTAAACAGAGAAAAACCACAAACCAAAACATAAATAATCTATCTTATTTCCATTCGAGTAACTGTTCAATTTCCAAGGTTGATACTGTAGTGTCTGCATCTACCTCTCCAGGCAAGTAACCACATAGACAGGTAGGGAGGGGAGTGGTATTGATATCAGGATCCAGGTGTTGTAATGGTTTAGCCCACTTGGCCCGGAATGCAAAGAGATGTGGGTTTTTCGAGTCCCGCTCTAGGCACAATATTTCCCATTTTCGATCACCCCCATGAGAGACACTGGTTGCCTGATCAGGATCCTGTACAAGCTTGCGCTGTATGGTTGTTGAACCTACCCTGTGTATGTATGTGTTAGTGCATTGCCTGTATGTATGTAATTGTAAGCATTACAAGACTTACAATTCCAGGGGACGAGTGTAGTTGTCTGCACTGACCTCTCAGGCAAGTAACCACATAGACAGGTAGGCGTGGGGAGTGTATTGATATCAGGGAGCCTAGGTGGTGTAATGGTTAGCACACTGGCCCGGAATGCAAAGAGATGTGGGTTCGAGTCCCGCTCTAGGCACAATATTTTTCCCATTTTCATCACCCCCACGACAATAACTAAAACAACAAAACAAATCCTGAAACTGCTATGGGGAACCATAGCAAAACTAAAACTGACCACGACTATGTCCAGCCGCTGTTGTCTGTGACCAATAAACAAAATTAATGTGTAGTGTCGCTACAGTCATCTGATCCTAACATATGTAAATACGAGAAGGAGGAACCGGCGGCATCTGTCCCAGCGGTGCCTCTTGCTTGGGCGATGTCCTGTTGTTGGTTTTTAATCTCCAGCATTTTCATACTGCCGCGAAAGCACGCCTGCTCGATGTCGTTCTGGGTAAGAAGCAGAACGCGCGGATCACTGATCTTTCGCAACTTCATGGCGATGCTTTTAGTGAACACTGCGATGGCATCGTCTGGCTCAGCCCGCGTTTCTTTTAGATTCTGCAGAACGAGCTCCATCAGCTCGTTCTCTCGGCTGTCTGCGTCCGCGCGCTTGCGTTTGTTGGCTTTCCTAAAATCCTGGATGGACTTTGGGGTGCTCGCGATAATGTCCGTTTCGTCTTCCGGTTCGTCTTCAATCGTTGCCACAGCTTGCGCCGATGTGAGGCTTTTCGTTTCACCGTCGTCGTCGATCTCCGCCACGTGCTGAGAAACAGAATAGAAACACAATATTTTTTAAACAAACATAACAATTTAGTGTTCGTCGATCTCCGCATCCATGTGCTGAGATACAAAATAGAAACACAATATTTTTGAAACAAACATAACAATTTAGTCTTTTTGTTTTTGCAGACCCCGTCAACCCACGACGAGTGGAGCAAGGTAGCGGATCTGTTCAGCACACGATGGAATTTCCCGAACTGCATCGGCGCCTTGGACGGGAAACACATCCACATCAAGCCACCTCCACATTCGGGATCGTCGTTCTACAACTATAAGAACACGTTCAGCATCGTGCTGATGGCTCTGGTGGACGCCGACTACCGTTTCCAGTACGTCGATGTGGGTTGCAATGGGCGCGTCAGTGACGGAGGAGTCTTTGCTGGCTGCACCCTACAGCAACAACTGGAGAATCATGCAGATGCATTCCCACCCCCCAGGCCTGTCCCCGGAGACGATCGGCCCCTGGGCCACTTCATTGTGGCCGACGACGCGTTACCGCTGAAGGAATACCTCATGAAACCGTTCAGCCACAAGGACCTCCGCTTAGATCACAGGATCTACAACTATCGCCTGTCGCGCGCGCGTCGGGTTGTAGAGAACGCCTTCGGTATTCTGACGAACCGCTTCCGGGTTTTCCTGACAAACATTGCCCTCTCCCCAGATAAGGTGGAGCGCATAGTGATGGCCAGTTGTGCACTGCACAACTTTCTGCGCGAGAAGATCGGCACCACCTGCAATATTGACTACGAGGATCCCAGGACGCACGCTGTAATTCCCGGCGCGTGGAGATCAGAGAGAGTGCTCACCCAGGCCCCCCTACCATCAGGAACCAACTCGACGCAGCGCGCAAAAACGCAAAGGGACTACTTGGTCGAGTATGTCAACTCGCCGACCGGATCTGTGCCGTGGCAGGCGGCCATGATATAGATGGCTGAACAATCGTATTGTATTATTATTGTTTGTTTGTTTGTTGTTGTTTTACGTCCTAGCAACATCTAAGGTCATATCAGGACGGGCCAGTATTATTATTACTGTAGTATTGTATATATTATTGTATTACTGTATTCCTGTATTATATTAGTGTTTGTTAGGTATTGTTACCTCATCAGGTTCGTGGCTGAAGCTTGGGGCGGGGAGCTGGTGGTTGCTCAAACTTTGGCGTTTCTGGACGTGGGGTGCGAGGAAAGACAACGACGTGTGAATCCAGGTCTGTCGTGTTGTCATTGGCTTGGCCCCCGAACCCGACGGCTGTTGTTTGCGGAGACGCGTATATTGCGTGCGTAGGTTAGTCATCCGTTTCTGTATAGAAGCGGCTGTAAATACATATAGAAGACGGTTGTACAGATTGTATATAATAAATGTTGACAGTGTGCAAAAGTTGTAAATTTTGTATATAATAAATGTTTACATTGTGCATAATTTGTATATAATAAATGTTTACATTGTGCAAAATTTCTACATGTGTGATATTGCTAGAATATATTAAAATTTCTATATAGAACACGGTTGTACAGATTGTACAGATTGCCACATTCGGCGGCATTCTGCGGTCGCCATCTTGTCATGTAGCATTCTCTACCAAGTTTCATGCTAAAGTTTCATGATTAAGTTACGTAAACGTGCTAGATAACAGGCTATAGATGCTCTCATGACACCCATGTACTACAAGAAACCGCATGAATCCTTAATCGGGAAACGGGAATCGGGAAACGCACAACACAAATACAGATACAACAGACTTAAAACACCGGTACACAGGTAGCGTAGGTTATTTACGACCCACTACGACCCATGTTGACGAAAGAAAACAGTGAAAACTATCGGAAAAACATGCTTACCTGACTGCCCGACCTCTGCGGTGATTTCGGACAATGCAGTAATCCTCTTTACTCGATTGGAGTACTCGGGACTACACACGTCGAAGAGACACGGGCGATCTCTCCACATTTCTACCATACAAGTCTCGGCTTCGTTCGTCCAGTCCGCCATTTTTTTCCTCTGTGTACGGACAAAGTCACATGACCCGATTCCGCCCCTCTGATTCGCTTATCGCTAAAACCCTGACACGACCGGTTGCCGGCTAGCACACATATACCGTATATGACGCGACTGCCCGCTCACATCTAGCGTTTCTCGAACGGCCCGATTCATTTTTCGAATCGCTTGCGACTCGAGTTTTAAGCCATAAAACTGAGTTTTATACGCGAATCGCATGCGTCTAGTGTGCGCGGGGGTCGCACACCTAACGACTAAAACCCAGTTTTATGGGCGAAACGGCCAGTTTTACGTCGTATACGGGCAGTGTGCACTGGGCATTATGCTTCTGGGTCTGTCAGTGGATTTTTTGCTGTCTGATTTGACTGGATCTGCAGTCTCCTGCTTTTTGTTGCCATCTCCCAGATAGCACACAGCCGTCGGCCCGACGGCGGCCCGACGGCGGCCCGACGGCGGCCTCTCCGTCGGGCCAACGGTGGAAACCGTCGTCGGGCCGATGTTGTTTTGTCCAACCTCCCGCCGTCTCCTCGACGGTGGCTGCCGCCATAGGCCCGACGGCGGCTGCCGCCATAGGCCCGACGGCGGCTGCCGCCATAGGCCCGACGGCGGCTGCCACCGTAGGCCCGACGGCGGCTGCCGCCGTAGGCCCGACACAATACATTTATTCCAAATTAATAGAAAACCTTATAAATTTAGGGTTAGGGTTAGTGCTTAATTAAATACAGAAAAAGTGAAATATCTCTACAACCACACCACGTAGAAACAAATCGCTTGGTACACATATAGACAACATCGTTACCAAAAAGATTATATTAAATTTATAAGGTTAGGGCTCTTGATATCTATTAATTTTGAATAAAAGTAATATTTTGCACCTGTACGTATTGACTCTATAGTGACAGTGTCTTCTCGGAAAAAACCAAGATGGCGGTCCTTCGTCAACATTCCGTACCGGGTAATTCAAATTGATATTGGTCTGTAGTTCCCCATGTTTTGTTTGTCACGGCTTTTGTAGATCGGGGTGATGGTTGCCATCTTCCATGCTGTGAATTTCCTTGAAAACCTTTGTCCTACCATGGCAAAGTGGGTATTTAGTTTATTTGCTGCATCACTATCTGTGTGCGTATTTCCATCCTTATCCTGGAAGCTTATGCATTCTTCTATCTTGTTTTGGGGGAATAGTAAGCTTACGTTTTTCTAGAACTTATTTGTGTTGCTTCCCCAGTCCTTGTCTTGTTTTACTATATATATTTTTTTTGCTGTCCTTACTGCTTTGAGGGAATTGTTTCTGGCAGTATTATAGGCCCTTTTATCCTCTGGGTCTTTAGTACATTTCACTTTGTCACCTAGCTTTCGTTTTGTTGCAATATGCGTTAACAGTTCCCTGTCTACCCACGGGTCTTGGTTTCTCTGTATTTTTAGTTTCTTTATGGGACATATCTCATCTAATGATTGTTTTATTTCTGTGACAATGCTATTCCAGTAGATATCAGTGTCATCTCTGTTTGTTGTGAGGTTGTCTATATTTGCTAGGACGTAAAACAACAACAAACAAACAACAAACAACTATATTTTCATATAGGTGGTTTTTTAATGTTTCTTTTGAGTAGTTTTTTAGGGATCTGCCCATCTTATATTTATATAGGCCTGTGTTTTTGCTCATGGTCACTTATACCCCAGCTTCTGGTGCCCCATTTTGTGGCATGGTTTGAGTTGGTTAGTATTAGGTCAATTGTTGAGCTATTGTTTCCTAATCTTGTGCTGTCTGTAAAAAGTTGCAGTAGCCCTAGGATTTTGATAGTGGTTTGTAGCATTAGTTTATTTTTGTCATTACTACTGTAGTTTATGTATCAGATGTCATATATACGAGGTGTATGTGTGTATGTATGTGTGTATGTATGTATGTATGTACGTACGTGTGTGTGTATGTATGTATGTATGTATGTTTGTGTGTGTGTGTGTATGTATCTTTTGCACGCATCCATTTGAAATTTGTCAGTTACACTGTATATAAAAGGAAAACAATTTTTGTTATTGAATGTAAAAAGGAGTGAACCATATGGAGTGTGCATTTGAAAGTTTTTGACTTTCAGATCTTTTGCATTACTATTGACTAATGCATCAGCTATTCCATGCTGGCCACATCAGCCGGGCCTGAGCAGTAATAGTTCGAGGGGATCCACCACAAATACACAGGTTTCCGCTTTTAATGCTATGATGGCAGCAGCCATTCTGGGTGTGCCTATGCATTATCGTTTGGAGGGATCCATCGCAAATGCCCTGGGTTCTGCGCTTAATGCTATAATGCCAGCAGCCATATTCTATGATCCAGCCGTACCTGAGCGTTAATGGCTTGATGGGATCCGCCACAAATGCGCAGATTTCCAGGTTTAATGCTATGATGGCAGCGACTGTTCTTGTCATGCATTATCGTTTGGACGGGATCCATCGTAAATGCGCCGGGTTCTGGGCTTAACGCTATGCCGGCAGCAGCTGTTCCGCAGCATAGGCGCCGGCGGACGACTCGGGATCACAGAACATGCAGTTTATCATAGGTGAGTGTAGAAACTGATATGGTGCAACTACCTCAGGCCGTCCACCGATGGATACGCTGTGGAATGTCACATTTGCGATGGATCCCATCCAAACGATAACACATAGGCACGAGCAGAAAGGCTGCTGCCATCAAAGCATTAAACCCAGAAACCTCCACAATTGGGGCGGATCCCGACAAAGCATTAATGCTCAGGCCCGGCTGAATCATAGAATGTGCAGTTTGTCATAGGTGAGTGTAGAAACTGATATGGTTCTACTACCCCAGGCCTATATATATATTACTATTGCCAGATCAATATATATTTTGTTTTGGTGGTTCATATATATATATATATATATATATTCATACCTTGTAAATATGTTGTATATATATGACATATATACTATTACTAGTACATATATAAAATGTATTTACTGCGTGGGCATCGTATGATGTCCTCACGACACATACATTTGATATATGACTAGTATATACATCATACATATGATATACACATGGTATATATATATATATACACACATACACAATCACACACCTTGGATATATACATCATACATATGATATACACATGGTATATATATATACACACATACACAATCACACACCTTGGATATATGATGTCGTATATACAAATAGCCTGAACTGAGGCAAGTAACTATGTGTGATCTCTGTGGCCTAGTGGTTAAGGTGTTGAACTTGTAATTTGAAGTTGTTTGGTGTTGTGGGTTCAACCTCCCATGTGTTTCACTGATTTTTACATTCAACAACATAAACCTTTTTCCTTCTATATATGTTTCTGATTGAATTATGCAATGTAATTGTACTAACATATATTTCACATTAAAGCAAATATATTTACTGTTTGAACTACTTAAAATAGAATTGAAAATATATCAATTTTACTCTCCCTTCTATTCACTCACCGAATTTACAAAACAACAGCTGCCAGCTACAGGCCTAGCCTCAGACCCCCCCCCCCCTCCCCCACTATGCCCACCCCCACCCTGACCTCAGCCCTGACCCACTTCTCACCCAGCCTCAGCACCCCCCTCCACCCCCCACTGACCTGAGCACTCTCCCTGGGGCAATTCAGGTGCAGTGAGTCTACAACTCTCCCCCCACATATCTGGTTATATAAACATAACAACTAAGCAGAGTTGTGCTTGGAGAGATTTGTCAGAGTATGGTTCCCGTCGCCAGTAGGTATACCGGGCCACTTTAGTTTAACCAAGTTCGCACTGTGGCACCGCCTACAGTAAGGCGCCAACACTATTATATGTAACTTAGCCATACGCAGCCTAGCGGATATTCCAGTATTAGCTCCAAGTACCCATTACCGCCACCTAGTGCCAGAGTTCAATATACCGTACATTGTTGGAAGGGAAGGTGAATGGCAGCAGAGGGAGAGGGAGACCAAGAACATCATGGTTTACAAATATTTCACAGTGGACATGCTTGAATTATTCACAGTCTATCAGAACAGCACACCATCGGGACAAGTGGAGAACCATTGCATCCAACCCTCAACTAGAGGACGGAACTATTGATTGATTGAGTGGAATTCTCCATAACGTCATATGAACCATGGGTGCGACTGTAGCAATGTCTATATTAATTAAATAAGAAACCCCTGCACCACCAGCTGGAGTATTCGCCTAGCCTATATAAAGATGATGAGTTCGAGACAGCAGCACTAACTCTTGCTGTCCAGACTCAGCCTCATCCACACTTCTTCTATCGCCTCTCCACTGCTGCCGGTCTCCTCCTTGATAGATGTCTAAAAAGAGTTCCTGCAAGGGCAGCCAGCAAGGATTTCACCTTCTACCTCTTACTCTGCCTGTGTCTCCGGCTCGCTGACTGGTCATCACAGGGCAAGGAGGCACAGCGCTTTGACTCAACTCTACTCATTTCTCTTTCCTGTATTCTACCCTTTCTTTTTTTGTCTCCCTGGCTTATTCCTCCCCCATATCAAGGAAGTTGTTTGCTTGGGTGGGGCCTTTTTCCTTTTTCACTGTTTCGCTTTCTTTCTTGCTGCAGATCCCTCCTTTCTCCCTCCCTTTCTCCTAACCCATCAGTGACTGGACACGAGTGCACAGCTACAATTAGACCGGAGTGAACTGGTGCCGCTCCAACTACTTGTCATTATTGTTGTAAAGACCCCCCCCCCCCCCACTTCTAGAACTGCCCCTTTTTTAAGTTTACTCTTCATCCAAAAAACGGACCGATTTATCAGAGCCGTTTTCTATTGCTGCAGCCTGTAGCTGTCAAGGTTACGAACCACCCAAAAGTGAAGAGACAGCGGCCACTTTGATGCAGCGGCGGACAGGACTAACACACAAAACCCTAATCTACTGCCCCCCCCCCCCATAAATAATAAGACCAGAATATATAAGGTCAAGCATCTATGACCTCACGTTGAACAATAAGACTATGACATGTAACGATCTGAAATACAAAAATAAACAACAATATATGTAATCGCGATTATATACGCAAATGCTATATCGTCGATATAAATGACAATTATATACCTGCCAATAATTTTCTAAGCAAGTGATATTCCTTCGAGAATTTGGCACCGCTGAGCGACCTGTAAAAACGGTGTGGCGGTTTCAGCGTGTTCCCGTGCTCAGCCGTGTCCCTTTGCTTCTGCGCATGCGCGGATTTCGCATCAACTCGGATCACCCGAGACACTTATTGGCGCATGCGCACATCCTACAAACTCGGGTCGAATAATCGAATACGCTTCTCCGCGCTCGGGTGGACAATTTTTTTTTTTAATAACCGATAAAAAATACAGCAAAATAGGATTAAAGTATTTTATGATGGCCTAGTTTACCTATATTTCCATTTAATTAATCTAAGTTATTCTTTTTTGGCACACGGCACGTGTATTTGTCGACTCCACTCGCCGTGTTTCTATTTGAAATTCTGACGACTGGGATGACCCGAGTCGCCCGGGTAGTGTTAATCGATTACGGCCATGTTTATTAGATTCTGACGCATGCGCAGAAGCGAGGTACATGTCTGAGCACGGGAACACGCTGAAACCGCCACAGCGGCTTGGGATGCCTCCACACAGTGCACACAGTACTTCCTCTGACAACCTTTCACAACCTTTTGACAACTCCCATTCACCCCATCCCCATGCTCTCTCCTCTCCAAACAAGGACAGTTTTCTGTTTGAAATCTCACCACCGTCCTGAGCCCACACTCGAGTTGTTCCAATGAAGCTAATTAATGGCTCCGACATTTTGTATTCATGGGAGAACTGCTATTCACCACTAAATATATTAAACTAGTTCGTTGTATGCAATACCAGTGTACACAATGTACTTGCACGATGACCCGTCCATTCATACTATGATGCATTATTTCTTCTAATGCTATCATAGTTTGTGATTCACTTTCTCCTGAATCAATCATGTCCCGACATTGCTTCCTTCAAACAGCGTGTTTAAATTTAAAATCGAATAATGATGTAAACAAGCAACTATAACTTAAATGTCCTTTTGATGTTGGTTACTCACGCTCATTTCATCCTGATTTGGTTAGGCTATAGAACCTGTATCACTGATAGAGAGGCACCAACCTGATGCTATCAGGTTGGGGCATCTCTAAGTTTGGCTTATTCAAATAATAGGCATCATGTGCCATGGATATAGCTGTATTGCCGCCAGTGGCAGTCCAGTATGGATTTAAAGGTATTTAGTGATGGCGCACTAGCATGGTCCAGGAGTTTGTTATCCTGTTGCTGTTATATTGCTGCCTAATATTGATATCAAACAATGAAGTCTTCACATCATCAGAACAGTTGAGCCATCAACCACATCAACACAGTATATAGCTCATAATGACGTCACTCATGTATATACGTATGGTTAGTATCGTCGCCATAATTCGCAGTTAAAGTCTACATACCATTGACCGCCGTATCGCTACACCTGACTCATGAACGCAGGTAGGTACATGAACTACGTGTCTGTATTCAAAACCAGTCTCCCCATTGACTCTTCCAATTCAAGTTGCATAGTCCGATGGTTTTGAGTTTCTGCCACTTTCTGAGATAAATATATTAGATTGATTATTATAATATCTACATTACTTCAGCTTGAAACAAATTTGATTTTAAATAGCTAACTTTTGAGGTATTTGAAGAGAAAACGTGCCAATTTAATCTAGGCAAACATGCAAAAACTCTGACTCGACCAGGCTTAAGCAGCAATGGATTCTATTAAATTAGCTTAGGGGCCCGCCCCCCTTATGTGCAAACCAACTGCTTAATAAGGGCATCAGTATCTAAATTGCATATACCTGGTCAAATTTAGGTAAGTGTCTCGGTTTATACAAGTTGATGCTGTCACGTGACTATGCAGCTTTATTGACACACACTCCTGCCGCTGCCCCCTGGCTTTTGCAGCGACGATGTGAGTGCTCCGGTTATGGTGGACGTGGGGGTTCCGCCGTACAAGGTACACAAACCACAGATAAACCACACACCCATCTGCCTTGCTTTCTCCTGCCCGCCAGATAGCTTTTGTAGTTTCAGGCCCGAGGCATGCACGCGTTCTGGCGAGGTAGCTGAACGGATGGGGTGTGGGTGTGGGTGTGGGTGTGGGTGTGG